>CATKHJ010641124.1:0-10759 GCA_949750685.1 Vernicia montana
CTTTAATTATTTATTTTCTAGTTGTTGATCTTCTTCCCTTTCTGGTGGTAACTAAATTAGCACCACTAATTAAGCATTACCATTGTTTCTGGATCGACTAAATAAAGTTTATATTTCTTTCTCGTTATTAATTTCTTTTTGAATATATATATATATATATATATATATATAATTATTAAAATCTCACTTTTGGCATAAATTATATTTTATCGTCATCAATGTATAATGGTAAATTATTTATAACAAAAATTTACATCCTTAATAAATTAAAAATTTCATGTACAGTATTTACGTGCAACAATATTTAATTAAAAAACTAACACATACAACTTAATAAATTATGGACATGCAAAGCTAAAATTATTGCCTACAATAATTACATAAATTTATCTCATATACTAAATCAATGAGTAATAAGATATTTTAAATAATATAACTCTTTTGTTTATTTTTTGACTAATGAAAAAATATCGATATTTTTTTTTACTCCATATGTTTATATCTCATTAAATTGCTATATGCACCCAGTATAGGCTAGAGTATTCATAGTCCGAGCATTATTACCATCTCTAAATTGAGACATTATGATATTAGTCAAAGAAAAAAAAATTCTTGAGGCCGCCTCTTCCCGTTTAAGTACTAATTAAAGAGAAATAAAAAATAAAAAAATATAAGTAATATTAGTTAAATATTTTTTTATTGATTTGGATATATGATATAAAAATATATTTGTATATTTAAATATAGTTTAATGTTAAGGGCATAAATAATACCTGCAATAGGTTTAAATTCGAATCTCCCTCTTCCAATTCTTTAAAATAAATGCAAGAATTTTTTAATTGAGTTTTAGAATGAGTAACATTATTAATATAAGTTGATTTTTCTCTATTTAATTAAGTTAAATAGTAATAGAGACATTGGATAAGTCTAGTAATAAATACACATACTAATTGAATAATAGATTCATATTTAAATTTTTTTTCTAATACTATAATAATAATAATTTTTAATAGCGAAGGCAAGACAAGCGGGGTTGCAAAAAATCGAAGTCGAGCAACAACACTTTCCTTTCAGCACCACGTACTAGACTAGCATTACCAGCTCAAACTATAATGTGGCAACTCTTGGTTAACATGCAGAACATACCATTTCTCTGATTGGCACTATTGTCCAATTTTCTTCTCCATTATAAAAATCAGCTTCAAGTTCCAAACCACCACCACCATCTCTCAATTGCTCTTCATATACAATGGTTATAACTTCTAAGATAGTTTTGCTATCTCTTCTTTCTTTGCTTGCTTTTGCTTATGGAGCTAGACGGTTCGAGTTGAGTCGGGACACCCGGGCTCAGCAATGCCAGCTTCAGAGGATCACTGCATCTCAACCTTATCATAGGATTGAGTCGGAGGGTGGCACCACTGAGGTTTGGGATCCATCAGAGGACCAATTTCAATGTGCTGGTGTTGCTTCTTTTAGGGACATTATTCAACCCAACTCTCTCTGCTTGCCCAAGTTTTTCCCTGCTCCTCGCCTGGTTTATATTGTGCGAGGTATATTTATTATTATTAACTACCATGTATTTGGCACTATCATTGCATAGTCTGACGATCATGTATTTCTGCATTTTTTTTAAAGTTTCATGCTCAACTTAACTCAGTTTTAAACTCAAAATCAATTGAGATATGGTATATAAATTCTTTATTTCTCCTTCAAAAAATTCATAATTATGTTTTCTTATAATTGTAATGTTTTTGGGTCAATTTTTTAAGCTTGGTAACATAGAAAATTATATTACCTATATTATTACTATGTATTTTTATTTCATATTTCATACATTCAAATCAATGAATGAAAAAATATTTAATTAATAGAATTTGTATGTAATTTTTTTCAGTAAAAAAATATTGATACTTTTATTTATTTTATTATCATATCACATCGAACTGAATACATATCATATTTTGAGTTCAGGAAAGATTTAATGACATAATTTAATATATATATATATATATATATATATATATTTTCAAATGCTCAAAAAAAACAAGGAAAAAAATGGCTTAATTATTATTATTATTTTTTTTTGGATATTAAGATATTTAAGAAGCTAACGTTAAAAATGGAAATGTATGGTACAGGAAGAGGTGTGGTTGGAGTGACATATCCTGGATGCCCAGAAACATTCCACCCAGAACAACAAGGAGCAACAGGAGGCCAAGGCCAAACAACAGAAAGACGAGACCGACATCAAAGAGTACAGAGTGTTCAATGTGGAGATGTCATTGCCATACCAGAGGGTGCCGTCAGTTGGTGCTATAATGATGGTAATGAGGAGCTAGTTGCAGTCAGTGTTCTTCACCTTAACAATAGACATAACCAGCTCGACCAAAACTTAAGGGTAACAAATTCATTGATCCCCATTAACTTTTCATTCAAATAAGGCAAAGTTACATGATACTTACAGAATATATATATGTGATTGAAGGCATTCGTGCTAGGTGGCGGGCAGTTCCGAGAAGAAAGGCGGAGTCCTGAGGGAACCAAACGATATATACGATCTCGAAGGTCTGAAACAGTTCGAGAAACTTTCCAGAATGTTTTCCGTTCACTAGATGAGGAAATGCTGGCCGAAGCATTCAACGTTCCAACAGAAATTGTAAGGAGAATGAAAGGAGGAAACAGTAGGGGAATAATAGTTAGTTGCGACAGTGAAATGCGTATAGTTAGACCTGATGAAAGGGAAGAAGAAGATTACAGGATGAGGCAGACGCCATTAAATGGAGTGGAAGAAACCTTTTGCAGCATGAGATTGATACACAATCTTGAGACCAGAAGAGAATCTGATTTTTACACTAGAGAAGCTGGTAGAATCAACATTGTCAACGAGCAAAAGCTACCTATTCTTGCTGAACTTCAAATGAGTGCAGAGCGAGGCTATCTCATGCCAGTAATCCATCAATCTATCTAAATCTTTTATCATTTACTAAATCTTCATTCAATTTTCACACCATTGATTTAGAGTATTTTTAGTATTATTGTATTAACAGTTTTAATCTCAATGCTAAACGAATGTCATATATATTGCAGAACGCAATGCACACGCCACATTGGTCAATGACAGACCACAGGGTAGTGTATGCTCTTCGCGGCACCTTGCACGTACAAGTAGTGGATGACGATGGGGATACAGTAATGGATGAAACGGTGAACCCAGGAGATATGTTTGTTATCCCTCAATTCTATGTTACAGTTGGAAGAGCAGGAAGGAACGGATTCGAGTATGTGACATTCAAAACAAGTGGCAAGTCAATGAAGCACCCAATGGCTGGTTACACTTCAGTATTGAAGGCTATGCCTGTGGACGTCCTCGTCAACTCTTATCAGATGTCACCAGTCGAAGCTGATCTAATTAAAAGGAATAGAGATCCACAAACCATGCTTCTTAGCCCTACCAGAAGAAGATCTTAAATAGAATTTGTTTTAGTTCTATTTAAGTATATCACTACTAGCTAGCCAAGGCCGCTACTAAGAAATCCTTCTTGTAAATTTATAGAAGGATCCGTTTTATTGTAGAATAGAGTTGTAGAGTGAGATATGTGAAACTTACTTAAAAGTTGTAATAATCAATAAAATGTGGCCTCGTTTTGTTTACAAACTTTATATCAATAACATGTATTGCCTTAAAAAATAGGGCTTTAAATAATGTGGCAATTTGAACATGTTTCTAACTATCAAATATTGCAAAACTTGGTAAAATTAGAACCACAGTTTTACTACTTGAGCTAATAAAGTAATGCTTGCCAACAACAAACAATAATATATATATATATTTTTTAGTACAGAAGAAGAAGGGAATCGAATCTGAAACCTTTATGTATAATAAAATTCTGTATTAAACATTCTTCTTACCCATTGTTTGGAAGGAGAAAAAATAAGGGAGTAAGGAAAATAAAAGAGTAAAGTAATTTTTTTAAAATAAATTTTATTTTTCATCCTATATTTTCTCTTCATTTGGAAAAGAAAATGGAAATAAAAAGAAAAAAGAAGAGGGTGGAAAATAAAATTTATTTTCCCTCTTTATTTTCTTTCCTCCCTAAGAAAATTTCCAAACATAGTGTCAAGTCTATTTGGCATCAAGCATTCTTCTTACAGTCTATTTGGCATTAAGGTTGTATATGTTTTTTCATAAAAATACCTTCTATTTGGCATTGAAGTTGTATCAGTTATTTTTTTAAAAAAATTATCATTTTAGATGCTACTCAAAAAAGCAGTTTTAGATTATTATTTAGCTGTTTTGAAATTTTTATAATTAAAAAATGTGAAATTCATTTTAAAATAAATTTTAATGACTTCTAATCCATGTTTTCAACAAATAATTCTTCAAAAAATAAAAAACAAAGTGAACAAGTGTTAATAATCCTTAATCAATGTTTTCAACAAGAATGCTTTCTTAACACTTAGATAGCAATGCCAAAATTCAAATAACACGATTTGGTAGAGAGAATCAACTTAAAAATGTCTAACCTCGTAAATATTTGTTACCTTAATACGTCTGATGTGTTTTATTTGTTTTACCTTAAGTATGTTATTTTAATTGATTTTGGCAAAAAAAAAAAAAAATGTTATTTTAATTGATTTTGAGAATTTGTACTGATTCCATTCAATAATCCAATCACAAATGGGGGATTAATCTCATGGTTTTCACCTTTCAGCAGAATTTGTCCCCTTACAGCCAGCACTAAAAAAGGTTGTACATACTTCACAAATAACAGATTGTAGCCAAGACAAAAAAGAAAGCAAATACTCTTAAGTGAGAACATCATTTTGAACAATAATGTCAATTGTACATGGCAGCAGCTATTTCTAAGCATTTTGATCAATTGAACAAGAAATTTCAAAATCCTAAAAGGATTTGCAGAAGTACCCAAATTCTTTATTTGATCTAATTAACAAATATTAAACAAAAGATTTCCCTGGAGTGACAAAACCCAGAGAAGTGCAGGGCAGAAATATAACAAAAAGAAAAAAGAAAAGAACCAGAGAAATCTAACGTACATCATCTATCAGTAGATTGTGAAATGAAGCCTAAATGAGGGCTTGGATACCAAGTTGTTGCATTTCTCTTAGCTTCCATATTGGATAGATGGCACCTTCTCCAAGTTCTTCAGGATCCACTTGCTGCATAGCCCATGCATAGTATACAGTGTGGATTGTATCCTAGGAGGGGCAAAATTCTCTTAAAGCACATTGCTTACAGAAATTATTAAAGATCAAGCAAACAACAATATTTTATACCACATTATGAAAGTCAAATTCATTCAACAAGGTAACGAGGAAGAAATATTGCAGAGGCAGCTTGCTATTGATAAAGGCATTTTCAGGGCATCATTTGCCATTTCATTCCTCAAATCTAATATTAATGGAATTAAACTGTCAATTTTTTTTGTGCTATAAATTTTGGAAAATCCCCTCTGAAATTGTCACAATTACTATATGATGAACAGTCTCCTTATCTTGTGGGATTGGTCTAAACATTAATTTTGATATAGAAGTCAAGATGGCAGTCATTTCAAGTTTCAAGTCATTACAAGTGACCAAATAAAACACACAGGTCATAAGTGTTGAAATTATTTAGGATAATATTCAAATGGCCATGGTGTATAAAATAAGATTCATGTATACCTTGCCCCCTTCTGTTATAGCACCATGTCTATCACGTACACAGTGGACTTGCTGTGTTTGGAACTGCAATTATTAGAAGAAAAAGAGCTGTCAATTACCGGAAAGTTTTCCAGTGCCTTCAACCAAGTAATCAGGAAAAGAAAATAAGAGGAAAGAGTATGTATACCGCTACAATGATTATTGGGGAGGTTCCCATCATTTTGGTCTCTCTTACTTCCACCTCAGATATATGTAGAATCTGGCACCAGGACATATCTTAGGATCAACCCATCATATCAAGTCTACATTAACCATGTCATATAAAACCAAATACAAACTAATTTGAGTCTGTGTTCCGACATATGCCATAGTGATTGAGATTAGGACCACATTGTGCATGTCTTCCAACTCATAAAGTGCAAGTAGCCTGCTAAAAGCATGGTATTTCCTAAATCTCAAGTTATACAAACATGGGGAAAAAAAAAATGAATTGGAAGCACAAAATGATCCATCACTATTAGAATATGTGCTCAAAATATGCATTCTGCAATGTAACTGCATAAGTGAGCGTCAAGGTTTGAATCCCCTAACCTCCTGCACCATGAGATCGGCATTGGACCACTAGGCTACTAGCCCAATTGCTTCTTCCTTCTCTTCTTTTGTAATTGCAAAGGTCATAGTGAGAACAGTCTGCTTGGAAGAGCAGTAACATGATATATAATAAGCCTAACAACTCATTTGACAAAATACTGTGAGAGGATGATAGGGCAAAATTTCAAGATGGACTTTTGTCATTCTATCATAGCAGTTACAAATGGATTATCACCCTTATGACATGCTATCCCAAGTCCCAACTATATACGTAGCAGACTTTTTCTTGAGAAGTAGAAGATGCTGATGACATGAGCAAATTTAGCAACCAACATAAAGGGTAAGGCATTTGTTCCATCCATACAAAGTGAATATTCAAAGGATTATTATGAAAAATAGAGATCGACTATGATGATGACATAGTTAGAGTACCACAGTGCTCTCAAAACAATGAACAAAAAAAATTGAACGGAAATAACACAAGGTATTCCATGGCAAAAGTTCTTACCTTGTTATCAAAAAATATTCCATGGCTCTGAAAAGCCTTGTGCTCTGCCTCACACCGACTAACAACTTCAGTGCTGCAGTACTTCTTCAAAGTTTCTAAATCTCCCTATAAATACAAAATGTTTTATTACTTAACAAATAGACAATCTGGATGACTATCAAAAGCGCACCAATCAAAATGATATATGCATGCTAAAAATTGAAAAGAAAATTCAAAATTAAAACAAAAAAGATAAAGAGGAAGAAGATCCTGGCACCCTCAAGTAAGCTCAGAACTCACCTTCATGTAAGCATTAAGGACAGGTCTAACAGCTTCTTGGACTTCAGCCACAAAATCCACCAAAGAGAATGTTCTGATGCATACAAACAAACAATCAGATGGAAAAGGAAAGAGGGAGAAGGGAAACAGGAAAATAATAGCTGTTGAAATTTGAAGATAAAATTCTGAGAAAAAAAAAAAGGAAAGAAAAAAGCTCATCACCAAAGAGAATGTTCTGATGCATACAAACAAACAATCAGATGGAAAAGGGAAGAGGGAGAAGGGAAACAGGAAAATAATAGCTGTTGAAATTTGAAGATAAAATTCTGAAAAAAAAAAAAGGAAAGAAAAAAGCTCATGTGATCATACGGATCTCGGCGACGTATTTCCTTCAATGACGCAGCAGCATCAGTTTCTTGAAAGATTGTATCACTAACACTGTCATGAAAAGAAAATGATACCTAATTATCTTTATAGAGAATTCATCTAACATGAAAGAGAGAAGAAGCGTACTCCTGAATTTTGTGAACGATAGGATTGTCACTCGTCTCCCATCTCTCCCGCACGTCCTCTGCAATCTGTGAATTCAAGCCAGAAAATAAGTTAAAAGACAGTTCAAGAGGGACAAAATGAATTAAAACAAGGCAATAAACTGACAATTGCATATGAAACAAATAACTAAAGCCAACCAAAAATAAACAAAAAAGAGGAATGGATCATACCTCTTGACTCTTCGTTACAACAGGCTCACTAAAGCCAGCAAAACGCTTGAATATAGGATGACCTTGCATCTGGTTTAGATGAAGAAATTCATTTCAATGTAAGAAGCAAGATGATTAAAACAAATAGTTTTCTTTTTCTCTTTTTATTTCTCGTCATGACACTAAGTGGGGCATATTAACAGCAGGGATAAACTCACTTTTTCTCTGAATGCTTCCCATTTTTTACTCCATCGAGACTGTTTTGAGGGTAGAACAGCAATGTCTGTTTGTGTACTTGTTTCACCTTTGAAGGAAGGGGGTGGGGGTGGTGTATATTCCAGGTGCTTTCTCTTACTAGGATTACCGTATAACTCATCCTTTACAACATCATACCCCTTCTTCACCATGTCGGTGACCTTTGCTTCCTTTAATCTCTGGAAGGCCAAAGATACCTTTGAGGAAGGTATACTTGACTTAAATTTTCCAAATAATGTTTCTGCATTATCACTAGTCTCAGTTTGCTTGTCAGTCTCTTCACCAGATGAAGCCTTCCTATCATCTTTTACATCAGCTCCATCTTTATCTGAAGTGCCAGCGGACTCAGATGACTCTTGCTTGCCAATTTTAAATGATTCTTTGACCTGAATCACACAAAGTGCAATAAATATTCAATGTTAATCAACACATAGCAGCAACTAACTAAAAGAACTATTCTATCTAAACTGCAACCAGACCTCTTCTGTGGCAGCTGAGATCTTATCTTTAACATTGGCAGAAACCTGCAAAAACAAAAACAGCAATAAATCATACACCGGCAAAAAATCCTATTTTTAATCCATGCTAATAAAAAGCTCTTAACAATAATATGAATGATTAATGACTATGAAAGAACCACACATCTAAAATTACAGGAACTTTCACATAAACCTGCATCACAAAGTTACAATTTCCAGACACACCACATGAATTTGTGCAAAGGCAATGGCACAAGACCTTATGACAAACAAGAATACCCTAGATATAGACCAAAACTGTTACCAAGCATACTATGTGAGAGGATGGAGTAAAAGTGAGAGCAGACACAGATACAACTGTCCAAGCAGCAATCTTGTTGATGGCATAGGATCCAAAGCAATATAAATATGGGTAAATAGCATGTGTTTTCTAAGCACTTCATTCTGAAGTTCATGTTACATAACTTATGATGTTACAAAAGAGTATATTGAAGATGACCAGAGATGCATCCCCTGGGTGTAGATTTTGTAAAATCTGAAAAATGAATTTCAAAGGAACACAATACACCAATACAACATCTGAATATCAATCGGAATAGTACCTTTTTTGCAGTAGCTTCAGCCTCTGTCCAAACACCATCCACTTGCTTGTAAAGCTGCTCAGTTGTCTGCTTCGTTCTGCATTCGCCATTTCACCATCTCAGGCCCTCCCTTGACATACAACAGTATGTCTCAGCCTATTAACTAATAAAACTAAAATTACTCAAAGACATAAACATAATGCCATAAAATTACCTAACTTTCAGATCATCTTTCACCCCTTTCAGTTCATCTGCTTTGTCCTTCAGCTCCTTAACGGACTGCTGAAATTCTTGATTTCTGTATCCAACAAAATAATAATTAAGATTAAGATGAGGGGAAAAAAAAAAAAAACTGGAGAATAAACAATATTCAACAAAGCCATAAAAATTTCACTAGCATTCTTGTTCACTCAAGCTACTGCAAAAATAAAAAATCAAAAACCTAATAAATATCAAAGCGCACATGCTATTGCTGTAAATAGAGGAATAAAAATTAACCAATACCTGGTGGCTTCTCCTTTTACTTTATTGGAGAACTCATTGAATACACCAAATCGACGATAACCCAAGTACCCATTTGTCGATGGCAACAATCGTAATCTCATAACTGAACCCTACAGCACAAAATACCAACCCAATAAATGAAAAAAACTAATAATAACTACGAAACAAAATTATAACTTTCCTTTAACCCACTATTTAGGTTTAAGGGAAGAACCTGTTGAGACGTTAGGTGGTGAAAAAGGGGCTGCCTTGAGAAAAATAAATCTCGAACCAGCTTTCTACTCGCCATTAGAAGATCAAAATTTTCTCGAGAAAATTAGGTGTTTTTATTTGGAGTTGCTGCTCTATGGCAATTATAGATTTTCCTCCCCAGAAAAGAAGGGGATGAACTGTAGTTTTCGTGGCAAACAAACAAGCGACAAGGGACTAATTGCCCTAACGTACGTGCAGCTATTAGAGAGGGAACCTGTTTGGCTAACTGGATAAATTTATATGGGAGGTGGATTTGGAAAGCCGTGGTCGTATTACCGCCGCCTTGGCTTAATTATAAACCAGACTTGTAGACTGTAGCCTCCATAAAAAGATAACTCCAAACCAATCAAAATCCAATTCAAATTAATTAAATTAAAAATACCAATTCATACTTTATATTTAATTTATTAACAAAAATATAAAATCAATATATGGATTTGGTTTGTGATTTTAAAATTCGAAATAACCTTGACATTAATTTTAATATATATATATATATATATATATATATATATATATATATATATATATATATATTATCAACCATTCAAGGGTTGTTTTCAATGAAAAAAAAAAAAAAAGGCTGTTTTGTTTTGTGAAAATAAGTTTGAAAATATTTTTAATGTTTGAAATGTTACGCTTCGCTTTTCTATATCGGTAATATAAAAAGTATGTAAGATATAAGAATTAATGTGTTTTTTTAAAATTATTATGATTTAAAATATGTACATGTTTACTTTCTGTTTTATATGTGTATTTGTGTGTATATATACATTTAAAAAAATAAAATTAATTAACAACGATAATTTTTTAGTAGTGTAGTAAGAAAATGAAGCATTTTCAAGGTAAGTGAAGTTATTTTCTAAAACATATTATAATAAATAAATAAATAAATATATATATATATATATATATATATATATATATATATATATATATATATATATATATATATATATATATATATAT
>CATKHJ010641371.1:0-20607 GCA_949750685.1 Vernicia montana
TGAGGTTTCCTTATTTTCTTCCAGCGTTTCAATGACAGTCGAACATCAACAGCTACACGAATCCTCATGAAGTTCCTCCATAAACCAGAATTATTGCTTGAATCATACTCAATAAAATTTCCAATAAAGTTTCCCAACTGTTTACCCACCCCCTCTGACATATATCCCACAGGCAAATCATAAACATGTATCCAAAAGAGAATATGATGCAATGGTACCTGAGTTGGGACCTTACCTTTCTTCAAGTGATGAAGAAGCAGCAAGTGATTGTCAAACGTCCAAGGGCCACCTTCTAACACACGATTCATATCAATTGGATGGAAAAACTGAAACAAAAACAATTCATAATTAACTTCCTTAATGCAGATCCTTTTGCAAGGCCTCCAGATACTTGTCATACGATTCTTCATTACAGAAAAGTCGATTGCTTTATCTGTCAAGAATTTACCCACCAAACAAAAATCTGCAAACTCAAACTTCCTTACATTAGGATCAACATCAAGCAAAAGTTTCTCATCTTCCTCAACTGTTAATGACAACTGATCCATAGGAATTTCCATACTGAATAACAAACTAATTGAAACCAGACTCTCAACTATGGAGAGAATATTGACATACAATAGAGTATTGTTTATTTTTAAAGGTGTTATCATTAAATTGTATCAAAATAATGCTCCAACTTTTATTAAATTCATGTACCCTACCCTAACTTTTGAAAGGTCTAAAATTTTTTAAATTGAATAAGTGAAAATTTTAAAATTTTAACTATGTTTTATTTATTATCCTAGTGGAGCAAAGGGTGCTTTGTACCTAATTAGATAACCAAGGAAAAGTCAACAATTGGCATCTTTCAACTTTGCTTTTTAGCATAAGGGATGTAAAAAGGAACATATTCTTCTTAAAATTAATGAGAATATATATATATATATATATATATATATATATATATATATATATTTGTGTGTGTGTGTGTGTGGGGATCCTAACCTAACCGGATAATCCAGTTTGATCAAATTTAATTTGTAACCCGCCCTACTTAGCATATAATTCAAAACTACCCGAACTTACGGTGATCCGATGACCCCACCAAAAATCCGACCCACTTGAATTAATAAAAAATAATTAACTTTATTAACTTTGTTTTTCAAAGATAAAATTAGTATTATGATATTTATTATTAAAATTGCATACTTTTGTTATTTTTAAAAAAAATTAACTTAAATGTCTTAAACTTAGCTCCTCTGTCTTTCTTATCTTTCTTTCTCAATTCTCATCGTCTAACCGCCTCACTTCTCATCTTTCACACTCACAGATTCTCACGCTTTCTTTCTCATCTAACCGCCCCACATCTCTTTATCTATTACAATCATGATCGATCTATGATAACTTAGTAATATAATTCGTTTATGTAGCACTCTAAAATTTTGAACTATGATATTCTAAAATTTTGATAAAATGTAAAATTAATTTGAGAATAATAAATTTTGTATTTTAGTAATTTAATATTAATTTTTGAGAATTATTATAAAATTAATTTTATATTTAATTAATTTTTAGTAAATAAAAAAGTGGTCATTTTTCAAGTTTCAATATGTCAAAATGGAGTACATTTTACAATGAGTTAATTCACTATTTATTTATAATTTTTGAACTTAAAATAAATTTTTTATAAATTATTTTGTTTTAAAGTTAATTTTCCGAGGATCAACCTTTTGTCTAAATTGCCTAAAATTTACCAAATTTAATGCTTTAAAATTGTGAATGAAGTTAAATGGATATAATTAGGTTGTGTAAACGGTCAGTTTGGTTCAAAATCGAATCGAAAAATTAAAAAATCAAACATATATTTTATATAAATCGAACCGATGGTTTGATTCGATTAATCGGTTTGACTGTTTTTTTTTCTTTTTATTCAAATAAACTATATATATATTTCTAGTTGGTTCAGTTCAAACCGAAATTTTTTTTTATAAAAAGCGAACCAAAATTTAATTTGGTTTACTATTTTAAAAAACGAACCGAACCGAATCAATCTGTTCAGTTCAATTTTTCAATTTCGATTCAATTTTACTCATCCTTAAATATAATTATAGGTTAAAAGAATTGTTATTATGTTGGAAAGAATTTGGAGGATTTAATTGAATTTATGTGCATTTATGGAATTAATTGAGAACGTCAAATATGAGCATTAATTAGAGTTATGTGTAGGCATGATTTGAAGAGATTATTATCATTATTGTGGAGATCTAGATAGAACATTTGTGATTATTTTGAATTGCACCCTATTGTCTGTGTCTCAAGGGAGATTAGGTCTAATCCTAGGAGAAATTCATCTCAACTCAAGAACTGTAACAATTTTAGAATATGAGTAAATATAAAACCACTTAGTACCCGTAAAATCTATACTTACTAGTAGACATGTTCGTGGGCTGAGAAGCGAGCCTCAATTAGTGAAGGAAATTACAAACCGGACTTTTGAAAAATTAAACATTTTCCAAACCCAAATCCAACTATGAATATGTTTACTTGCTAGCAATCCACATGGTATTAATGCAATTAACCATATGCAAACATAGCCTAAGATTAGAACCTGAATAACATATTCATCACTAATCCAACCTTGTCCTCGTATCATATTCATCATACACATATCATACACATTAACATGAAACTTAATATTTTACCATTAACATTAATATTCGTAATTTCCATTGTTACTATATACATACTATGATCATTAACACCATTAACATCCATGGAGCTTCTAGAGTGACTCAAAATGAACATTTAAACTTTGAGCTTTACATTGATCCAAAAAAATTCCAAGGAGTGAAAGAAACTTGAGGAACCCAATTGAGTAAACTACTGCTCTCCTGAAAAATCAACATAAATTAGTGAGATAACTCAGTGAGTAGAGAATATATTACCATACTTGTAAAGGCTAAGTATTTCAAGGCTAGCTCACAAGAATAATTCTTAGTTACTTGTAATTTGGCATATATTTTTAGTCATGAAACATGGTATACAAGAAATCATGGTAACAATTGAAACATGACATATGAATCTTGATATCAAATCATAAAGTTAACAAAAATCATAACTTGTACATGATATAAGAGCAGAGGCGTGTATTTTAACGTGCTCATAGCAGAGGCTTTCTTATGAGCATTACTCCCATATATACATGAGGTTAATCAGGCCCCAGGTCTAGGACACACGAAACCCCTCCTAGTTGGGATTCGAATAATATACTCTATCCGCTAGTACCCATGTGCACACCGTCTGATATTTTACCCACATCAGTTGGAGATTTCTATTTTAAGGTTAGCAAACTTGTATACAACAAATTAGAGTTCTTGTGTAAAAGAATATCAATAATCATATAGTTCAATAACATGGTTCACATGAGTGAATCATCAATAAACTGATGAACAAATAATGTGGATCAACATAATTCATAAATCAATTATAACATTTGAATAAATGGAAAAAAATAAGTCATGGTAGCTTGAACATGAAATAGGTTTTTGAGCTTTAGGATTTTCTAATACAAACATAGTAGTATATTTTTTACTCACCTTGACAAAAGAACTATCTATTTCCTTGAAGACTTCTCTCTCACATCAAGTAAAAGTGAGGGTCACAATCAACATCATCTTCTTCTTGCCCTCTCTTAGGAGCTATACACATCCACACATGAAAATGGAGCATATTCAATCTTTACTCTTAACTTAAACAAAATAAGAAATCATAAAGCTAAACTTACCTTATTTATTGAACCTCTATGGTAGAAAGATAAAGAAATCTAAAACCTTATATTACCTTGCTAACAAAAGTTTTAGGCTATATTTACAACAAATCAACTTAAGTTGTGGAATTCATTTGCAAATGAATTCTATTTGAAATTTATTTATAAATCAATTTTCATGCTTGGAAGGATATAACTTAGAATGTGAAATTTAATTGAATTCCACTTGATTGTGTTTGGAACAAATCTAGAATTGGATATTCATTCACATTGTTTCCTAGATTACCCTTATAAAAACTCAAAGAAAAAATAAAAACTAATCTTGTTGGCTTAAAATTTCTTGATCATAAGAAAACTATGTAGGATTTCTTTGTTTAATAGACTTGTTGAAATTAACTGCTCTAGAAAAGTGAAGAGGAAAGAAGATGAAAGTAGAGGGAAAAAAAAAAGAAGCAATTGTGAAATGAGAAGGAGAAGGAAGAGAAAAATAAAATTAGGTTGTAAGGGTATTTTAGTCCATAAAATTTACTTGTGTCAATTTGTGAAATTCATTTGCAAATTCCACCTATTTTTTTAGAATTTGATTTTAGTTATAACCAATTCTATAGAATTGAATTCTCAGAATTATAATGTGTCTTTCATTCATTTCAAACATAAAAAATTGGAATTACAAATGAATTCCACAAAATTTTCTGGAATTCATTCATTCCAAATAAGCTCTTAATGGAGGAAAAAATGAAGAAAAATGCTTAACTTGGATCTTTGGGTGATGGTGTAGAGGTGATCTTAGAGGTTTTTAGAGCTTAAGAAAGTTGGGTGTTAGGAATATTTGAGCTATTAGGGTTCTTGGCACATTTGGGGGTCTTTAAATGAAGAGAAAAACAAAGGATCTTTTGGCCCAACATATTGTTCACATCTGCAATAAGTGTAACAGTAATTATCTATATGTAACGAAGTTCACAATACTGTTCACCATATTGTTCATGACTTATAACGAACGTTCATAATATGTAACGAACGTTACTTTGCTCTCTGCCTGAAATTTCAAAATTCAATAATGCCCATTCCGAAAGAGTAACAACCGTGACTTTCCATACAAAAAATTAGTAACGCCCGTTACTTTTTCCTCTATTTGAAATTCTTGAAATCACCATTAATTGTAATGCTCATTTAATATTAGTAACGGGCATTACCTTATCCTTTGACATAAACTCCTACATTTGGTAACGCCCATTCAGTAATAGTAACGAGCGTGACTTAGCTCTTTGCATAAATTTTCATAAGTCACAATTTATAATAACTAATTGTAATATTACACGTTATCATGTTTTTCCAATAATACTTGAAATTGTAATATTACACATACATAGAACTTAACATACATAACTAATCATGAACTTGGGATATTACAGAAATTCTACTGGATTTTCAATAGATTCTTCGAAATATTTAGGATGTCTTTTGATTTATATGATTCCTATTATGATATTCTTTATAATTCTATTTTAGATCATGCAGGACCGTCTTCTGTAGCTTCGAGAACTAATTAGAGTTGAGTTAGGAGTCTCTCCCATGACTGTGAATGATATTATCTAATATATTTTACTTGTTTTCATTACTTGTGATTGTATGGATGAGATTAGACCAACAAAGGACCACATAGGATCATGATTATGATGATGATGAGCTTTTGATTGGTGTATTACGCCTGCGAGGTTGCTCATCCCATGCACTACTGCTAGTCAGGGTTGGCGTTGCTTGACTTATGTTGTGACAATTATAAGAGAAATTAACTGGAATTAATAGAGCCATAAAGGGGAGATAGGCCTATCTCCCCACACTTCGAGGTTTAGTGTGGTACCTATCGACTAATCTCATCCTTAGATGATTATGTAATTTATCTGTTTGTTTGGAAAATGCATGAGCACTAATAGTATCAAGTTGATTGTATGACACATGTAACACCATAAATTTTTAATTAAACTAAATTTGGATTCTAAAATTTGATATTTTGTGAGATTAAATGTGGTAATAATAAATTTTGGTAATTTAATATTATTTTTTGAGAATTTTTAGAAATTAAATTTACATTCAATTAACTTTTAATAAATCAAAAAATAATTAATTTTCAAGTTTCAATATGTCAAAATAAAGTCCATTTAACAAGAAATTTATCGACTATTTATTTATATTTTTTGACCTCAATTGAATTTTCTATAATGTTTAAAGATTAAAAAAAAATTAAAGGACCAACCAACATGGCAGCCTCAGTTGGTTGTTGCCTGGGTAGTATTTTATTCTATAGAGAAGTAGCATATTGCACTTTAGTTGCAAATTCTAGCGTCTACGATGATAGGTGAGTGACACCTCCCACACCAATTCATAGATCACCGTGAGAAGAGTCCATAGCCACTAGCTTTGCCTAAATCCGATCACTAGTGAAGCAGGAATCATTGTCCAAAGTATCCCTAACAACCATTTTGGTTGGAAAACTTCAAATAACCATAATCCCTCCATCTGACCTCAGTTTTTGGTGATTCAAGTTCTATTGGTTTCATCTCAATGTCAACTTTCATTTGACACCTTACTTGTCACTAGGGCATTATTAGAAAAGGAGCTCAGAGATCGGGAAGTCCGCAACTTGATGGTGAGATTTCAGCCAAATTCAAGTGAGTGAGCTATCACTGCCAATACCATTGTGCTCTTGGACTAGAGTGCAAATTGAACCAATTAAGATAAAAATGAAGTTAAAGGGTATAATTGAATCATTTTTTTTTTTAGGAAATTACACCCTATACTGTATTTTTCATTAACATTTTATACGGGTCCCGTCTTTTTGTTTCATATTTATACTTCACTAATTACTTTTATATGTTTTTTAGCTTTTGTGTTTTCATTTTTAACTTCTTTGTCTTCTTTTGCTTTTATTACATGCAAGCTCTTCTCTTCCACTCTTTCCTAAAATTTCTCACACGATCTTTTCTATTTCTAGCACTAAGCATTTTGATTTTGTGGCACTATTGTCCTATTTCTTGTTCTTTTTTTAGTAGTCATGGTGGAAACTAGGTCTAATTCTCCTTTAGCAAAATCTAGTTCTCAAATTTTAATCAAATTTGTTAAACCAATTTCTATTTCAAAGAAGAAGTCATTTTTAATAGGTAAGAAGAGCGCTTTTAAATCTTCAAAGAAGATTCATGGAAATACCCCTTTGAAGAAGAATGAGGGGGAGAAATCTTCGGATAAAAAAAAAGGTTGTTGGTTCAATGAAATCCAAAGAAAAAGTGGAGGGGTCGTCCAAAAGGAGAAAGATTGTTTTTGAGGAGTCATCATATGAGGTGTCTACTATGCCTCTTAAGATATACTGATTCTGAATTTTTAGTACTTTTCGTTATACATTCTATTGTTTTCTTTGTTGGTAATGGTTTAAAGTTTTGTTATTTTTAGTTCATGTTTTAGTATGCAAAAAAGGTGTTTGATTTTTTGTCTGAACTAGATTTAATAATGTACTTTTTGTGTGATTGCTTATTGGTGGTTTTTGTTATTTTTGGTATCCTAAAGATGATTTATGGTAGTTTCTTTTAAAGTTTTTAGGGTATTTTTGCTATGAATATATACTAGGCTTCTTGTTTTTGTGTCTTTAGTTCATTTATAAACAGTATTAGAAACTAATTGTGTACTAGAAATGTACTATTTTTTGTTTAATGTATATTGTGTATTGTGATTTTTTTTATTTATGGAGTGTCTTTTTAAAATTATTCATGCTTCTCTAAAATCCTTGATTCATATTTTATTAGCATTTACAAAATGAACTTTTTCTACTATTTACTATTATAGCATATGTCAGCAAAAGGATTCCATTAAACACCTAGCAGTGGTATTCTTGTTTATACTTCTATAAGCAAAGGGTGATAATGCTAAATCTTAAGTGCTTTAGTTGTAAGAAAAATCCCAAATTTCCAAGGTCAATACATTCTTTTGTCATATTTTGATTTTGTTTGATCTTTATGTTTTAATTTTCTTGTTTTGAATTTGATCTTAATTGATTTGGATTGTTATTGCTTTTGGATACTGTCACGTTAGAAATGATTTTTGAGACTAAATATCATTGTTTGTTTTAGTAATTATATTCTCTTTGTGCATGAAAAGTGAATACTATGAAAACATGGACCTGAAATTTCATTTTATGGATAGATTTGGATGATAAAGTTTCACAACAAGATGCTTAATTGATCAGATTTGCTTGTGGATTGTTTTACGAGAAGTATACTCAATTATATACAATGGATACTTTTTGCTGGTAGTGTTGCTTTTGATTTTTTGTTCAATGTAGACAGTTTTCTTTGTATATTGGTTTTTTAGTAGTAGCTATTGTTCGAAATTGATGCATGTATAACCAGTATTAGATACTAATTGTGTACTAGAAGTATACTGTTTTTTATTTAATTTATACTATTTGTTATGATTTTTCGTTCTATTCAAAATTTGTGGCATGTATAAACAGCAGTAGATACTAATTACATTGTGAAAGTATATTGAATTTCATTTAATGTATTTCATTTTTCTGTGGAAGTTTTGGTTTATGCATTTTGTTAAATTTTTTGTAGAAGTGACAGTATAAGGTACAACCAAAAGATTATTTTGTTTCAAAAATAAGATCATTTATTCGAAAAGATGTTATTGGTGACCTGAAATCAAATCTTTTTGAGGCAAAACAAAATATGTTTGAGAAGACTTGCTTTGGGTATTTTTTGAAGATGCGACAGTTGAAATTTCAAGTACAAGTAGTGCGTGGTTTACTGTTGAGGGAGTTGCATCGGCTGAATGATAGTGAGTTGTGGTTGATGGTTTTCACTTGAAGTTTGGTATTGAAGAATTTATGCTTGTTAATGATTTGAAATGCCATAGGGAGTGTAATAAGCATAATTTTTTGAAAGAAAATAATAGTCTGATGGAGAAATATTTTCAAGGTGTGCATATTAATAAGCAATCTATTGAGGAATGTTTCATAGCGAGGAGGTGGAATTGCGACGAGGATGTTGTGAAGATTGTTGTTTTATATTTTTTGGAATGTTTTCATTTTAGTTTAGTTAAAGGAAAACTTGTTGATAATGTTGATTTGGATATCATTGATAGTGATAAATTCGATGATCATCCATGGCGAAAAGAAATTTTTGATCATACAGATAAATATTTTTTACAAGTTGATCGACTTTCCTCTTGCGTTTCAAATTTGGTTTTATGAGTGTTGCACCTATGTTATATGAAAGTATTGTCGTTTTGATGGCGGTAGTTTCCTGCGTATTATGAATTGGAGCGCAAACTCAACTCCAAGACTTATAAGTCTTACAAAGAGTTTGTTTGATGGTTCTAATACAAAGGTATTTTTCTTTATCTAATTTTATTTTATGAGTGTTTCTTTTTTTTTATTATTTATATTTTTGAAGTAACTTTTTATGTTTGTGTACAGTTGACTTTGAGAAATATTAGCCCTACAATTGAGGAGAGGTAGAATCTAGATTTAAGTGATTTTTTCAACTAGGGAAAAGGACTCTATTTTGTTGAGCTCAGACATGTGATACTCAAATTGATCCATTGTATATGATTTTGCTACTCCAAAGAATGAGTCTTTTTCCCTTACCGAAAAAATCACCCAAATCTAAATTTCGTCTCTCCTCACCAATAGGGCTAATATTTCTCAAATTCAACTATACACTAACATAAAAAGTTACTTTAAGAATATAAACAACAAATAACAAAAAAAAAATACTCATAACATAAAATTTGATAAAGAAAAATACATTTGTATTAGAAATATCAAATAAACTCTTTTTAAGACTTGTAAATCCTGAACCTAAGTTTGCACTCTAATTCAGAATACGCGGAATACTACCACCATCAAAACGACAATACTTTCCTATAACATAGGAGCAACACTCAAAACCAAATTTGAAACGCAAGAGGAAAGCTAGTCAACTTGTAAGAAATATTTCCTCTTCTTTTTCTTCTTATTGGATAGTTGGCGCTTCAAACAATCAATTGTATGATCAAAAACTTCTTTTCCCCATGGATAATCATCGAATTTATCACTATCAATGATATCAAAATCAGTCTTCTCAACAAGTTTTCCTTTAACTGAACTAAAAAGAAAACATTCCAAAAAATATAAAACAACAATCTTCACAGCATCCTCGTCGCAATTCCACCTCCTCGCCATGAAACATTACTCAACAGATTGACAGATTGCTTATTAATATGCCACACCTTGAAAATATTTCTCCACCAGACTATTATTTTCTTTCAAAAAAATTATGCTTATTACACTTCCTATGGCATTTCAAATCATTAACAAGCATAAATTCTTCAATACCAAACTTCAAGTGAAAACCATCAACTGAAACCCAACTCACTATCATTCAGCCGATGCAACTCCCTCAACAGTAAACCACGCACCACTTGTACTTGAAATTTCAATTGCCGCATATTCAAAAAATACCCAAAGCAAGTCTTCTCAAACATATTTTGTTGCGCCTCAAAAAGATTTGCTTTTAGGTCACCAATAATATCTTTTGGAATAAACGATTCTATCCTTGAAACAAAATGATCTTTGGATTGTTCCTTGTACTGTCACTTCTACAAAAACAATAACAAAAAATTTAACAAAATGCATAAACACAAACCAAAACTTCCACAGCAAAATGGAATACATTAAATAAAATTCAGTATACTTGCACAATATAATTAGTATCTACTACTGTCTATACAAGTCATGAATTTCGAACAGAATGAAAAATCAAAGCAAACAGTATACATTAAACAAAAAAAGTACACTTCTAGTACACAATTAGTATCTAATACTGTTTATACATGCATCAATTTTGAACAATAGCTACTACTAAAAAATCAAAACCAATATACAAAGCAAACTATCTACATTGAACGAAAAATCAAAAGCAACACCACTAGCAAAAAGTATCCATTGTATAGAATTGAGTATACTTCTCCTAAAACAAGCCACAAGCAAATCTGATCAATTAAGCATCTTGTTGTGAAACTTTAACGTCCAAATCTATCCATAAAATGAAATTTCAGGTCCATGTTTTCATAGTATTCACTTTTTATGCTCAAAGAAAACATAATTACTAAAACAAACAATGATAGTCTCAAAAATCATTTCTAACGTGACAGTACCTAAAAACAATCACAATCCAAATCAATTAAGATCAAATTCAAAACAAGAAAGATTAAAACATAGAGATCAAACAAAATCAAAATACGACAAAAGAATCTATTGATTTGGAAATTTAGAATTTTTCCTACAACTAAAGCACTTACGATTTAGCATCATCACCCTTTGCTTATAAAAGCATAAACAAGAATACCACTGCTAGGTGTTTCATAGAATCTCTTTGCTGACATATGCAATAGTAGTAAACAGTAAAAAAAAGTTCATTGCAAATGTTAATGAAATATGAATCAAGGATTTTAGAGAAGCATATGAAACCAAAGAATAATTTTAAAAAGGCGCTCCATAAGTAAAAAAATCACAGCAAACAATATATATTAAACAAAAAACAGTACACAATTAGTATCTACTACTGTCTATAAATGAACTAAAGACACAAAAACAGCAAGCCTAATATATATTCATAGCAAAAATACCGTAAAAACATCAAAACAAACTACCGTAAATCATCTTTGGGATACTAAAATAAGATACCAAAAATAACAAAAAACATATTGTTAAATCTAGTTCAGACAAATAATCAAACACCTTATGTACATACTAAAACATGAACTAAAAACAACAAAACTTTAAACCATTACCAACAAAGAAAACAACATAAAATAACAAAAATAAAAGAAAACAATAGAATGTATAACGAAAAATACTAAAAATTCAGAATCAGTATACCTTAAGAGGCATAGTAGACACCTCATACGATGACTCCTCAAAAACAATCTTTCTCCTTTTGGACGACCTCTCCACTTTTTCTTTGGATTTCATTGAACCAACAACCTTTTTTTTTTTCCGAAGATTTCTCCCCCTCATTCTTCTTCAAAGGGGTATTTCCATGAATCTTCTTTGAAGATTTAAAAGCGCTCTTCTTACCTATTACAAATGACTTCTTCTTTGAAATAGAAATTGGTTTAACAAATTTGATTAAAATTTGAGAACTAGATTTTGCTAAAGGAGAATTCTTTGGATTTCATTGAACCAACAACTCTTTTTTTCGAAGATTTCTCCCTTGCATTCTTCTTCAAAGGGGTATTTCCATGAATCTTCTTTGAAGATTTAAAAGCGCTCTTCTTACCCATTACAGATAACTTCTTCTTTGAAACAGAAACTGATTTAACCAATTTTCTTAAAATTTGTGAACTAGATTTTGCTAGAGAATTAGACCTAATTTCCACCATGACTACTAAAAAATGAGCTTATGAAAGAGAACAAGAAACAGAAAAATTAGGCCACAAAATCAAAATGCTTAGTGCCAAAAAATAGAGAAGATCGTGCCAGCAATTTTAGGAAAGAGTGGAAGAGTGGAAGAGAAGAGCTTGCATGTAATAGAAGCAATAGAAAATGAAGAAGCTAAAAACGAAAACACAAAAGCTAAAAAATGTATAAAAGTAATTTGAATATATAGTTTTCCTAGTTTGTACTTTAAAGTTGTTAGTTTTTTACCCTTGTTAATTGTATAATTCATTTACAAATTCTATCATGTTTTGGTAAAATTTATTAAGTGTAATCAATTTTATAAAATTTAAAATATATAATTTTAAATGAATTTTTATTTATATCAAATATGAAAATGTTTGTAAATGAATTCAATAAAATTTTATGAATTTCATTTGTATCAAGTTTTTAAACCGTTGAGAATAACTCAGGTGCAAAAATTCAATTCAATTAACAATAGAATTCATATGTTTAGAAAAATTTTAAAGTTAAAAAAATCATTTGAATTATTTGGAATAGTTGAAAAGTAAAAAAAATGCATAATTATTTTCTCATTTTAGAAAGAGTCATGATTGATTTAAATGAGAGCATTTTATATTTTAATAGTATACTTCATATGAATTGAATTCTTACAAAATTCTTCCATTTTGACATGATTTCAATTTTTTTAACACAAACAAATTGAATTCAATTAATTATACTTTTCCAAACATGAGAATTGGTAAAATAGAATTCAATTAAATTGAATTCTTGTAAAATTTGAGTTTCCAAAGGGAGGCCAATAGATTTTTAAGTGTTTGAAACGAAAAAGAAAAACTACAAAGGAAAGAAAATTGCAAATATAAAACTATAATCAAATGTAAAAATGCATTTGATCACATTTCGTAACATTTAACTACAGGTTTTACAACATACTAAACATTGCCTAACAGTTCGTCACCATTTTTATACTCAGAAACCATTGACTTGCAAAAACATAAAATTAAACCTACTATAGAGGTACATGAGTCTAAGCTGGTCAACAAGTCAAGGTCGATATGAACACTTCATTAATGGGAAAATGGAAGTCAAAAGAGACTCTCCACCACTGGTTCTAAAATTAGCAAGAACATATATTATGGAGACACACCCCAATACACAATTTTGAGAGGTTATATAAATTAGTTTGGGATTGAGTTTGAAGCTGTTTTTAAAAATTGCGGTGACATTTTCTTCAATTTTTTTAACTGCTTTTTGTAAACCATAGTTTGAGAAAAACTAAATATAGATTTTCTCAAACCACAGTTTTCTAAGCTCTAAATAAAGTAAAAACAGTTTGGCAAAAATAGTCTAACAGCAATGCCAAACGCACACATACACCTTCACTTCAGCACAAAATTAGGTTATGGGGGCTTACATACATCTTCAGCAAAAAGACGAAAGATAGCATACCTTGTTTCCCATTTCCCTGCCTCATTATATACGGTAAATATCTGCATCAGAAGTACCAAAATAAGTTTCCACAGGATTGCTATTTTGTCATGTTTCTCCACTTGTCCTTCAAATCAACCTGAAAAAAATATATATTTTAAAGAAAACTCACTTCCAGTGCTAATAGAAAGTAATAGAAACCAAACAGAAATATTGCATGATATTTTACCTCAGTTCTATCATCAAATACGTCTTGGTAAGAGTTTAGGATGACCTTCCAGCTCCCTCTACCAAACCTTCCATTAAAGGGGGTAAAATAACAATTCAGAAGCTGTAATACATAAAAACAAAAATTTCTAGGTTTATACACGTACAACTGAGGCAGCAATACCTAGAAAAAGTATTTATTCATTATAATAAAAGATAATAAAGTGGAAAATGAAACTTAAATCAATCATGAATTGTATATTTTCAAAATTGAAATCTGCTAAAGTTATGTTATAATACATACATTTGCACACCCTCCCTCAATGCATCTTCCTCTTCGACACTCCACCTCTTCATTTGTCTCCTCCTAGCAAACTTTGGGACTTGATATAACTTCAATGGAGACACAACCTTTTTCCTTGGGCTATCTAAGTGAAATCTATTTGTATGATTGGTTGTTTCTTCAGGTAAGCCATCAATTGAATCATTCCACTACCAAAAAAAAGAAAAAAAAAAAGCAGAGGAAAATGTTAGAAATAGTTATATAAAAATGAGATGTCCAAAATGATACATATATATAAGTGAAACAAATTCAACAAAATAACATTTTAAAGCAAATTCGAAGTATAACATAATTAATATTGTTATAATGAATTTGAGGAAAGTTTTACAATAAAACAATAGGCACTTATTAACCAAATTTCATTAACTCTCAAATCAAATAATTAAAACATTAAATTTTTGGTTATGAAAACTTCTAACAATATTTTTAAAAAATCATAAAGAAAAAACTTTTCAGGAATTTAAAGACAGTATAATGCATTTTTTTTCCTCTCTCTCCCTGTCCTTCCAATAAAGGAAAAAGATGAGGAATTCATTTATGAATTCCATCTCCACTTGTTTCTGAGAAATTCGAAGTATAACATTATAACATAATTAATATTGTTATAATGAATTTGAGGAAAGTTTTACAATAAAACAAAAGGCACTTATTAACCAAATTTCATTAACTCTCAAATCAAATAATTAAAACATTAAATTTTTGGTAATGAAAACTTCTAACAATATTTTAAAAAAATCATAAAGAAAAAACTTTTCAGGAACATAAAGACAGTATAATGCATTTTTTTCCTCTCTCTCCCTGTCCTTCCAATAAAGGAACAAGATGAGGAATTCATTTATGAATTCCATCTCCACTTGTTTCTGAGAAAATGAATGCCTTTCTGTTGTTTGGTTGTAATAATAAAAATCATTTGGAAATTATTTTTTGGCATTAATCAATAATTTTATTTTAACTAAACTACAAAAATATAGAAAATTGTGATGGCTTCTAGTGCTGGTTGCCAATGACCAGTGATGCCCAACAATAGCCAGTGGTTGGTGAAGTGCCAACGTTGTTTTCATACTGGTTCATTGTCATTTTGTGGGTTCAAAGAATTTATGGAAATGACTTCCTATTCTGAAACAATGTCTTTTTCCTTCAAAATGGCATAGTTTTCCCTTTGACTAGGAAACATTTTCTGTAAAATAATTTTCCTACACATACCAAACATTGGAAAATGCAAGAACGTCTTTCAGGAAAATATTTTCCACAAAATAAACAAAGTCTCAATATGATTGCAATTAGCTCTGTTTCAATGTTACCCTCTACCTGCTGAAAACTTTTCAGATGCAACAAAATTGATGTGTTGTCTTTTTCATTCTATAGGCAAATATACAACTAATAACAACATCAAATGCATGCACAAGAATGTCTCCATAAAGCAAAAAATTCACAAAGCTATTCCAATTGAGAAAATGTTTTTGTGAGAGACAAAAGAATAACTTAACTAAAAGCAATTACAAGTGCGCTGATAAATTGGTGAAACAAATGACCACATTCAGAAACATATAAAGACATATACATGCATCATTATTACATGCAAAATCAACTCCATTTACTACACAATTCAAAGATAAACCAGCTTATCAAAATAAAAAGGAAAACTCATACCTCATAGGTACAAGCAGTACTATTCCGCTCCATTAAGCTGTGTTTGGGACCAGTAGTCTGATGGCTGGGAATTAGAACTCCAGCATTAGTCTTCATACTTTGAATGGATTCAATAGATTGATTAACTGATGAACTGGGTGTTTCTACTGCAGGAACAGGATTCAAGATTTTCCCTGCCTCTCTAGAGACTACAGCATTAATGGATGGATCCGGCAAATCCACACCCTTCTCATTCTTCTTTTCAACTGAAATCTCATTATTCAATTCTTTTCTTTCCATTTCAGCCATTAAAGCCTCAGATAAATGTAAGGCATCAGGAAGAGGGTCCTTAACCAATGCTTTTAGCTCCATGGAGCTTGTTTTAAGTGCTTCTTTCACTTTGGTAACTTCAGGAGAAGGAAGAGGATTGTATTTGCATGGAGGAATATTCATGTCCACATCTTCAGAATCCATGATCCCAGCTGATCCTTTAGGGCTGTTGTGAGTCTGAAGCATATCATTCTTTTGAGCTTCTACATAAAACAATAGAAAAACTATAAGCATGTAGAAAGTTGTCACTCAATCTGTGAAAAGGTTAATACAAGCCTGAACATGAACAACTATTCTAATCACCACTATACATTAATACATAAAAGGGATACCATCCCAGTCATTCTTTAAAGCTCCTCCCATGAAAAACAAAACAGTAGCATTAACTACCTCCATATGCTATACAAATAACTTGGTAAGGGTTGGTAATACCCCAGCCCATCAATAAAGATGACTTAATATTTGAGCAATCCTCATCACTGCCAGGGATTGGCAGCATGGTATCTATACTCTTAATTACCTTTTTTTATTGGTAAAATTATGACAGTCACAAACAGACATTTGTCAAAAAGAAAATTTTAAAAAGGTATACAAAGTGAGCAAAGTACAAAAGAAAAGGTGACCATGTAAGCAGTCACTGCATAAGTGAGATCTTTAAAAAGCACGACATCAAATAAATGTTACCAAGCATTCAAGACTAGTGGCTACCTAAACTTTGACAGATAAATATATTGAAGACAAAACATGTAGGACAATGCTTAGCGTATCAGTTAAAAACAAGCCAGCCTAATCATTACTGGACTCTAGCAGAAAAGAAAAAGCATAAACATTAGACAGCAGGCAAATCTTGATACACAGATTAAAAAACATATGGAGAGTTTGGTCCCAAAAGAAAATTTTTCACAACTGAACACCAAAACTCACATTCAAGTGAAAAGGACCTAGAAAATTCTCACTCTTCTCCAAGTCAAGTATTCAGAATAGCAGGGGTCTCAAAAAATTCATTTCAAAATCTACTATCAGAGACAACGGATTTCTCCTCTAGAGATTTTAACACATGCATGAAGAAAGAAAGGGTAAGCAGTAACATTCAGGTTCTTTTGGTAACTCGTAATGTTATTGACTAGCGCTAGACTTACCTCATTTTGTTAAATAAGCATCCTTTTTAATTGATAATAAGTGTCAACCTGAGTTGTTAACAGGTTGCTATTACAACAAATTTCGAATTTTCACCTTCCTACTTGAGAGTAGCATCACTAGAATTGAGTAGTATAACAAATTTAAAATTTCATTATCTTAAAACACTCTGTTTTTAAACTTTTGCTGCCATCCTTCTTTATAGATTTTGCCATTCTCTGTTACAACCATATTATATCTCTATCCCTTTAGAAAGGAGGGAAAACTAGCTATAAAACTAAACCTAGGAATGGGCTTTGATCCATACACAATACAAAAAAGCATGAATATAACAAGTAGGTGCATTTGATAAATTACTTAGAGCCCAGAGGTTCATCTGCAACAAGAAGATGAATACTGCTGTGATTCAGATATGCACACAGATTTTATTATTTCAGAAAAAAAGAAATTGACAATTTAGGCATGAATTGGAAGTGAAAAAGCACAGTAGCACTCACAGTGCAACAAAATGGGAAAATGTAAAACAAAATTTAGAAGTAAAAAAAAAAAATTACCTTTCCTTGCATGCCCATCTTCAACAACTGATTCTGAACCAGTAGTTGGTTCATTGCCTGCTTTATCACCATTCTTTTCCTTCTCTTTCATTTCCCTATCAACTCTGGCAGCCAATTCAAGAAACGAAGGCCCCATTACACTCAATGCCTCTCTCAAATACTCCTTAACAAGCCTCAATGCTTCATTGCGCGTATCCCTTCCCATCAACCTCTTACACGCATTTGAATCCCACAAAGCTGCCTCTATCTCCTCCTTAACCTCCCTCAATTCATCAGTAACCAACTCACTCTTCTTCAACAGCTCCAATTTCTCAACTCTATCCCTCCAAATCCTCTTAACTGCTTCAAAAAAATCCCCACGGTCGCGCTTCCGCGGGCTTCCCACAACCCACAAGTGCTTCACCGTGCAGGCCACCGCCACTGCAGAATACGCCAGTTTCATGGAGTCTAGGATTTTGATTTGCATATTCCGATCCAATTCTTCGATGATTTCAAGGGATTCAAGAATTGTTTCGGAAGAGGCGGAGGCATTGGCGATTTCGTCCTGGATTGATCGGAGAACAAGTGTCTTCTTGAAGCGTGGATTGTTGGTTGCTGCTGAAATGGGGATATGGGTATTGGTAAGAATCTTGTTGAGAAGGAGTTGAGAGATTGGTTGCCGAGCTAAGAACTCCAAAATCCAGAGAGTGATATCTGGGTCCATTTTCTGACCCTAAAATTTGTTCGATCGCATGAAAATTAAATCCCAAATCACTGATTTGTGCCCTAAAACCCCAACATTTTCAATTTCCCGACGCCTTGCAATTTGTCCAGAAAGAGCGGGGCTTGAACTTTAATATAATATTTTTGGGCAAAATAAACATTAATATAATATTTTTTAAATTTTAAATTTATTCATTTTTTAAATAATTAAAAATTTTATTAATAATATTTTTTGTAAATAAAAAATATATTTTATATATTATAGATATATTTTTAATTATTTAAAAATAGAAAATCTTTGAATCTCCGATGTTTCGTTTTTTTGGATGATTCGGTACGGAGATTATTATATTATGATTCAGTTCCGGAAATTCAATTTTAAAAATTCCTGAAGTTTGGTTCGGTTTCAGAAATTTTCCAATATTCAGATTCCTCCGAATCGTACTTAGCCCTAATCCTTGGAGGAATTGAACTTGTTGTACCGAGGTTCATCTCCGAAGCAGATCAAGGAGGATTTGAGCCTCTCCCTGCTTGTCCTTAAGAACTAACCTGTGGGGTCGATTGGTAAGAAATGTTCATGTTTTTTGTTCCACTGTTATCCCGACCCAGCATGGATGCAATTCCTACTCTGGCCTTCTTTTATTCTTTCCTAGCTACTTTTGTTTCCAACTCCCTATTTTCAATCATCATAGCCTTGTCCACTACCTTGGAGAAGATTTCAACTCATGGATAGTCAATATCTTGAACAAATGTGTGATTAACCATCTTTGGAAAAGCTAGATTTGAGTTGTTTCATTGGGTACTAGTATTGGAGCAAACTTACTCAATTGACTAAACTTCTTTGCATATTCAGTCACAGTTGTCACAATGTTTCCAAAGCGACGAAATGGCGAAAATTGATAAAAGAATTTAATTTATTTGAAGAGAAGAAAAATAAAATAAAAATGGAGTCGCCACCTACTTATTTATTTTAAAAGACTCAGTTGAAAAACTTTTTGTTATATCGGTTGACTAGACCAATACCGACTTTTGGGTTCGGGAGTCGAAAATACGGAAGGAATGTATGAGGCACCCAACATGTTAATTTTAAGAAAAACAAAATTGACCTAAAAGGTTGTTATTCATTATTTGTTTAGTGCACTTATTTTATTTTGCGATTTAACCCAAGTGAATAAAGAATGCATTTATTTTAAAATTTCATTATCTTTCTTTTTAGAAGCAATCAATTTTACATTTTATTAATTGAAGTAAATGAAGAAATTGATTTGATTTGAGCTTAATTGGGCTATTTTAATGTTTTATCTTTTATATTAAAAAAATACAAAAAAAAAAAAACGAGAGTAGAAAAAGACAAAGATGTTCAATTCAATTAGTAGAATCATTTTAAAATAACAATAACATAATCATGAATATTAATTACAATCTCAAAACAAAAAAGAAAATTAAAATATACAAATAAATAAATGCTCTTCTTAAACTTTCCTCTTCTTAATTTTCCTTGGCACTATGATTTCAATCCTACAACATAAAGAAAAAAAAGAACCACAAATACGCTAAAAATACTAATTATGTTGTAAATCGGCTTATTAGCTCAGTATATCAAAGACAATAAGAAGAGATATAAAACAATAAAGTAAAGAGAGAGAGAAAATATGTAGAGAGAAAAGGGGCTCGAAACTCTTATTATTAGATTAACTCTAGCTTTCCTTATATAGAGGAATAGCTAGGATTTAGTGTATACAATATTACTGAAATAACCCTATACTATAATCTCTCTAAAATATATACTCAAGGATGTTTAAGTAATATCTACATATAATAATTATCTATAACACTCCCCCTTGGATATTACTTGCGCCATGAATATGCCTCGTTAAAAACCTTGCTAGAAAACCCAATGGGAAAAAATATAGCTAAGGAAAAGAGTACAATTTATGCGCTATTCTATCATTGCACAGATTGTCTCATTAAAACCTTTGATCAAGAAAACCCTGTGGGATAAAAACTTGACTAAGGAAAAAGAGTACAATCTTATACTGATTCGCTCCCCCTGATGAGAACAATATTTTAAAACGGCACATATCAATCAATAAAA
>CATKHJ010641412.1:0-20321 GCA_949750685.1 Vernicia montana
GTGCTAAATTGCTTATGCATTGGATTTATTCATCTCTTTCATGAATGAATCCCATTGAGATATCTTTGATTATCACATTGCTTATATTGCCTAAATAGCCTTGAAGCAATTCAAATTGCATATCCTCTATTATATCTAGCCAGCATATCATATTGAACTATTATGTATTCACTGAAATTTATATCTCACCCCTTAGTGGTTTATTTTTTTTCAGATGCTATAGAGGTTGAGACGAGGTAAAACTCAAGCTTCATCTTCTCGCTTGGGGGTTACTCTGTCCATGTTTTTACTTTGTCATTTTGATTATGTCATAATGAATATGTATCTCCAAGAGTCAAGTCTAGAGTTCCATGGTCATTGTGATATATATATGATGATTAAGTATTGTTTATTCAATTTGGGATTGTAATGTATGACATATTACTTTATTTCATTAATGGAATTCCTTTGATGAATGGATGATGAGGATTGTTATAGTAATATATTTGGGGTTCTGATATGGGAATCGTATATGCATGTTTAGTTATAGTATTGGGTTCTACGGGTTTTCGGTGGCCTTACGCCTACCCATGCCCTAGGACCGTCGCGGCTCGAAAGTCGGGTTGTGACAAATTGATTAAGTATATATATGTTAATTGACCTCATTGAATTGAACTTGAATTGGTTAGTTGCCAGTAGGACCATAAGGCTAAGTCCTAACTTAAGATGTTAGGGTTTAACACTTAAGAGTTAGACTTTAATTATTTAAGTGATATTCAAAGTATAATATGAATGGTATGATTGGTTTGTAGAGACCAAGGGTAACAAAGGAAAAGAAGGTGCTTAGGAGGTTGAGGTGAATCAATAGTATTTGTGCTAAGTGCAGTCATAGAAACTAAGGTGTTGAGGTGAGTATGTGGTATTCTAATATAATATGTGCATCTAAATGGCTCATTATAATAGTACCCTTATATATGTTTCATATGTAATTAAATTATAATTGGCATTGCTATGCTAGGGTTAACCATTAATGGTGTAATACCCTAGTCTCCCTTAACCTAGAAACATCAAGTATGAGAAACTAGAATAAGAATCAAAGGCATAAATGGTTAGGCTAGCTGAACCCATACATGTATGTGTCTAAGTGTGATTATTTTGATGTTGAATTAAATTTGTGTATGATATGTGAATGTGCTTGATTAATATATGATTATTATGAACATATGCTATATTGAATATTTAATTTGATGAATATGATTAATAATATTAATACGTGCCTAAAATGATAAAATTGTCAAGTTTGAAAGTAAAATAATAAAGTTATGTGCATATGAGTGTGGATCCCACCCCACACCTATTATGGCCGCCCAAAACATACTTGAAGGAAAGATTATATATTGTTCTTAAGTTTAAATATCTATTGTAATATATTTTGAGTTAGGGAAAGTGGACTTTGGGCTCAACTTTCCACTAACTAATCCATATCTTTAGAAATTGTGTAGAAAATTCTATACATTGAATTTATACATTATTTATCATTTTTTCCAACCAAAATATCTTCTTCTACTAGTAAAGGCTTTCTTGGAAAGCCATTCATCTCCTCCACACATTTTACTTCTTCCTTCTCCACCACAAGTTCAAAAATTAGACCTTATAATAAAAAGCTATTATCATCATCTTTTCTCATTTTATCACACAAAGGAAAAATATATTTCCCTTTCCTTCCACATCATTTTTGGTCAATACTTTTTTTCAAGGAGAAAAGAAATCCTAAGATAAGTCTTATACAAATTCTCTTCCTTTATTTGATCAAGTGTGATCCTAATACTATTTCTTTGAATTGTTGAAAACTACTCTTCTTTTTCCTTTCATGTGAGATTCGGCCAACACATGGTGATGAGAAAAATTTTTGCTTGTTTTAAATCTAAATGAAATGAATTTGTATGTGCTTAAGATGATGTTTGAACCACATGAAATTAGAGAATAAAAGAGAACTACAAATTTGGGTTTTTAACCTATATGTATTCGGCCAATATGAGGTTTAATACTCCAAAATTTGTTTTCATGATTTGAATGAGATATTGTATATGTGAATGTATGAAAATGATGAACCATGTGTCAATCTGAAGTTTGATTGATATAACTGAATTCTCTCTTTTGTGATATTCGGCTATCTTAGAGTTTGATCACCTAATGTTATTTTGATTCAATTGAATGATAAATTCAACTTGTTTATATGTTAATTTGAAGAAATTTACATTAATTTGATAATCTATTTACCAATTTAAAGATTGATTAAGAGATAGTGACTTTCCCCTCTTCTCATGTTCGGCCACTTTAGGGTTTACTCACCTATTATTGCTTTAATAAGATTAATTGCTAAATTTAACTTAGTGGAGTGTTAAATTGATGAATCTTGAACCAATTTAAGATTTGATTAAGTAAAAAATTGAGTTTTTCTTTTGACTAGCCTTTGGCCAAATTAGGGTTTTTCTATTGGAAAAGTCTAAAAATTCAAATGATATAAGAAACATGTTTATTACCATATATAAATAATGATTAATGAATTATTTATATGAATTGAATCAAAGGGATTAGGATTTAACATCCTAGGTGATTCGACCACCTTATGATCACTAGGGTTTGATCTTTTAATTTGATATGAGTAAAATTAATTAAGTGGTCATAGCATGTATGTGATGAATTTGAAATAAACTTGAAAGAAGAAATGTGATTAGGGTTTAGCATACCTATTCGGCCACTCATTGATTTGTCAAGGTTATGTTGTGTTAAATGTTGAGACTATCAATATGAATTCCTCATATGATGCCTTGATGATATATGGGATAGAAATGAGAAAAATAGAGAATAGTGATTAAGGTTTCTTACCCTAGGCCTTTCGGCCAAGATATGGAATTGGACATGTGTACACTATAATTTGTAATATGTGTATATATGTATTGAACTCATTGAATTGAGTGTAGATTGATTACTTGATTGATAGGATCGTAGAGCTAAGTCCTAAGTTAGGGTAATAAGGTTTAGTACCAAAGAGTTAGGCTAAGATTAAGTTACTTGATTCTTTACATGATATTCAAAGTGTAATATAAATGGTATGATTGATTGTAGAGAGCAAGGGTGATAAAGGAAAGGGAAGTACTCAAAAGATTAAGGAGCATCATGTCTACATGTGCCAGCAAAATATAGGAGTTTAAGGCGTTGAGGTGAGTATATGGTATTCTAATATAGTATTGCATCATTATTGATCATCATGACATTCATATGAAAACCCTGAAACCCTAGTGTCCTTTCATCTATGAATGATACCTTGAAATTTCTATGCTAGGGTTATCCATTGATGGCATTCGATCTACTTGATTACTTGTATACAACCAACTTAAATTATTGCCTCATTTTGATACTTCAAATCTATATGAAATTGTTATTGAAATCCTACTGAATTCCCATTGACATCATAACTCTTGAACATGATCCTTTACCCTTGCTCCAATTGTTCTTGAACCTTTATAAACCGATAAATGATATATTAATTAATATCATTGATATGTTGAGCTAGGGTTCATTGTTAAAGACCATTTAGCCATTTGAGCTTTTCATATCTCCATCTTAAATGATTGAGCTATTATAGTTCACTGAATCCTCATGTGATATATCATTGAAATTCCATTGTAAATATATATTGCCATCCTTGAGCTCTACATATGATTTATATGTTCACGTGATATATTCATAATATATGAAATTCATATGTTCCAAACAATACATGTGATACCTAATATTGAGATTGAGATTGTTAAGCAGAAATCTCAGAATGATGTGGGGTAACACATCAGACCTTGTGCATATGGTAAAGCCTGCGAATAGGGCGAGCGTATTTGGACCTCAGCTAGGAGGGGTTTGATGGTCCTAGCCATAAGACTGATAACAATATATGCCCTAGGAGCCATATACTTGTTATGTAATAGTAGAAATAATAATACCCAATGGCATAACAAATATATTCTTTATATGAAAGAATTTCATATTATTGAATATAGTCTTTAAGTAATTTGTAAGAAAATCTATTCTCAAGTGTTGAGAATATGAGTGACAAATTGCTTCTAATAAATACTTTAAATATGTTCATGGTCATAGGATTATTGACTAGACATCATTAATCCGGAAGACCATCACCTCTGTTTATTTTCTATAATCAGTATGAGATACTTATGATTATAGAGGCAGTGAGTCTTATGCTGCTTGACATATGATGTCGATATAAACATGTGGATATTCATAGGATGAATAGTTAAACTGTGACGTTAGATGATAATAATATGGAGTTTTACTACTTGTCAATTTTTTTATCATCTAGGTCATAATAGTGCATATAGTCCTTTGACTTAAGGGATACTGTATCTTATATATATATATGATTAGGATTTATTGCTGCTCGCATAAACGTGCTATTCATGTACGGATATATTGCATGTGATGGTTCTAATTAGTTATATATAGAGGTAAGTGATTGCCAAGATTGAATTCATTACCTTGAGTAAACGAGGTTAAAATCCTATACTATCTGGTTATTCTTAATACTAAAGCTCTTGGCTATGATAGACAGATTTACTGGAAAGAGTTTCTAGTAGGAATCTAATTATATCAAGAATTAGAATCGAGATAATAACATATGATCGAGGCACATTAGGGTTTAACATAAACCATTACCCTAACCGATATTGGAATCTTTAATAAAGGGATTCAAGTGTATGATAATTTATGATCGATGGTCTATGTAACGTTTAAAGTAATCAACTATAAACATTCATTTCTAATTAGGTAGTTATGATATGCTTTGTTAGGCATCACTCACGATTTATGGGACTAAGTGTGAAATGGAGATTTCAAATTAAAAGAGAAAAGTGTTTTCTCATTCCCATTGCTAATTAGACATGAACCTAAAATGTCACACACCCAATAGTAATCACCTATCAAGTGTAAAAGGTTTACCATAATAATTAATTAAAGTGTTTAATTAATTGATTAGTGGTAAAAGATTGAACTTGTAATTAAATTTACAAGGACCCTAGCATGTCCTGAAGTTTAAATCCATAAAGGTTTCATTTCAATTAAATCTTAATTTTTTATAGGATACAAATTTAAAGGATTAAATTAAAAATGCTTTGGACTAAATAAATCAAAGAATTAATTTTAAGTTTAGTGGAAACCCTAAACACATATGATGTGGCCAAAGCCCATATGTGATATGGAAAGAGGCAATTTAGGGGTTAGAGAAAATTCACTATTCACTAAGCCCATTGGATGGGTTTAGGGGTTAGAGAATATACACTAAGGTTAAAATAGTCATTTCCATTTTTAGCTAATGGAAATGTCAATTAAACCCTCAAAGGGTAAAATGGTCATTTCACCAATTGAAGTAGCAAAGTCCAATTTTGTTTCTTCATAATTGGTTTAGCTAAAAAGGTGTAAGAGACATTTGGTTAGAAGACTTAAGGGTTAAGTCTTGGAAAATATATAAAAGCTAAGAGTTTTTATTATCTTAAGAACAGGAATTCATTTTTGCAATTGGAGCATTTTCTAGAGAGAGAAATTGAGAGAGTTAAAAGAGAAGAGGAAAATGTTTCTTCAATTTTCTTTTACTCTTCAAATTCTTTTCTTAGTTCTTTATGAAAGAACAAATTACTTGCAATTGAAAAATGAGTTTAGTCCAAAACAATCAAAGGGAAAACCTAATCTTCCAAAGGTTTTTTATAGAGGATCTTGAATCAAAATTGGGCAACCAAAAGAGAGATTCAAGAGCACCAAGAAAACCAAAAGGAGACTTGAAGGTGAGCTAGGTGTGGATGATCTAGAGGCTTCACACTTGGGGAGCTCTTTGTTAAAGAAAGAAGGATCTTTCAAGAGGTAATTAGATTACTCTTCTTTCTTCTTTCTTTGCATATGTGTTTTACACACAAATTAATTGATTACTTGAATGAAAATTGGGCCTACCAATTGGTGAAGTGAAGTTTTGAAATGTTTAGAATTTAGCATCACCACCACGCTTCCGCTGTTGATTGGCGCCACTCTTCATTCGAAAACCTGATCAGTCTTATGTGTTACATGCGTAACCTAGCCTTTGTTCTAGATTTATTATAAGAGAGTATGTAAGGCTCTGCTGCTACTCTGCTTTACATAAGGAAGCACTCCGCTTCAAATAAATTGATTTATGCTAAAATGGTAAAAACTCCATTCTCATGGAATATCATATGAGATTTCCTACTTTATTGCTATTTATTATTCATTTCATACTTGCCAGCATAATATATTAGCATGTCATCTGTTCACTGAGTTTATCTCACCTCGTAGTTGATTATGTTTTTCAAGGATTTAGAAGACTCAGCAAGATAGCCCTCAAGTATCCTTCTTCATTTGGGACTTACTGGGTTAATTGGTAAGATATGTCGCAATATTCTTATATGGTAAAGTATATCGAGGTTCTCCGACGTCATAGAGCTCCATGGTTACATTTGGTGATATTATTTAATAAGTGTTGCACAAATTGTATTAACTAGTTAATGAATTAATCATAATTATGTATAACAATAAAGATGATGGATAATATGTAATAACGAGCCAGCATTTGATGAGTATATAATTGTTAAGTAACAAATGTATAAGTAGTATCTGAAAGGTATACTACTAGTAGATGACAAGTATATGAATGACATATGTATTGGTATGAGATGAATATATGATTGATATATGAATGGTATATCATAAGAATATGAAAGGTATATTTTTGGTATACAATTGGTATATGTGTGGTCTATGTAAATGGAATTGCAGGTTATGATCTTGGGAGTACAAGTAATATATGTTAAGATTAGTATAGCACAATATTAGGGATTCTACGGGTTTAGGTGACCTTATATCTCCCTATGCCTTAGGACCGTCACATCTCTAGGGTGTGCCTTTGGCTTACTTGAACATTGTACATATACCTAATTCCCATTATTGATACCTGAAACCCATGAGACTTACTATTGAATTCCAATGAGATCACTTTGATATCTTGTTTCCATATATGATCCATTAGTAAATTTATATGCATAATTTATATTGAAAGCAGAAATCCCTAACTAATGTGGGGTAATACATCGAACCTTGTTCACATGGTGAAAAACTCGCGGATAGGGGTAGTGTATCCGGACCTTAGTTAGGAAGGGTTTGACGGTCATAGCTATAAGACCTGATCAATTTTATGCTTTATATGATATGTGAAAGAGTAAGCAAGGCACTAGCCACTACTTGATTTACTAATAGGTGGGAAGCACTCTGCTTCCAAATCATTTGATTTCTACTAAATTGATTTATGAGATACCTTATTGTTCCCTCATGAATTCTTAATCATATTGTACCATCTATATATATATATATATCTGCCTACATATTATATTAGAATATCATCTACTCACTGAGTTTATCTCACCTCGTAGTTATTTGTGTTTTTCAGGGGAGCTAAAAGGTCAAGAAAGGTAAATCTCAAGCTTCGTCATTCGCTTGGGATTGCTTTGCTAGTATTGAATTTATTTTGTTTTTGATCATAATGCTCATGTATTTTGAAAAAGCTATCTAGAGCTCCATGGTCATTATGATGCCTAGTATTTTGTTAATTTGGATAACATGTTTAGAATTGTTATATTATGTATGGTCTGTAACTAAGTAATCTAAGTATTGGATGATGAATATTAATTATGCTATGAATGATTATAAGTATACGCTAAGTATATGATAAGTATATGTAAGGTATACTCTAGGTATATGAATGGTATATGTATGGTATATATATGGTAGATGTGAATAGTATTGCAAACTATGATCTTGGGAACATGATTAATATGTGATAAGCTTAGTGTGGTGTAAAATAGGGGGTTCTATGGGTTTAAGTGACCTTATGTCTCCCTATTCCCTAGGATCATCACATCTCAAAGGACGAGATGTGACAAAGGTGGTATCAGAGCATAAGTTTAAGTCTTGTATAAACTTTCATCAGCTAGAAGAGTCATAATACATAAGTGAAACCATGGAGCATAAGATTCCTTAATGTCATTGAAGTCCATGTTTGGGTAAGAGAAAAGGGATGGTATAAGGAACCAAAGTGATGTCTAGGTCAGTACTTGGACATGTTTGGGTGAGAGCTATGGTCGAAAAGGGATGGTATAAGGAATCAAAGTGATGTCTAGGTCAGTGCTTAGACATGTTTGGGTGAGATAACGGTACTGAGTTTGATAAATAGATGGGAGAATGGACCACATGGATGTTTAAGTAATTGTTCCTAAACATTTATGGGTGGAAACTTGATTTGATAAATGGAAGCGGAAAGAGGAACCAAAGGGATATCTAGGCTAGCGGCTAGATATTTTCGGGTGGAGGATGGGGCTGACTTGGATAAAAAGCGGGGGAAGGAACCAGGGCGATGTCTAGATGATCGCTTCTAGATATTTCTGGGTGAAGGTTTAACTGGATTGATTGATAAGGGAAGATGCTCCCGGTATCTTTGGGAGATTGTACATCATTGGTATCACAACTGCTTGTCTCTTGGGTGAAAGATGGTTATCACGGTCAGAATTGGGTGAAAGATTAGTACCATGGTCAGGGTCGGGTGAAGGAAGGTTGCTTTGCTTGGAAGTATAGTTGTGAAATGGTGTCGTGGTCAGCTTTGAAAAGGTACCGGTCAATTTAGGAAAGATGTCAGTCAGTTTCTAGGAGGTACTGGTCAGTTTAAGAAAGATATCGGTCAGCTTCGAGGAGGTACTGGTCAATTCTGGAAAGATGTCGATCAGCTTCGAGGAGGTACTGGCCAATTCTGAAAAGATGTCGGTCAGTTTTGAGGAGGTACTGGTCAATTCTGGAAAGATGTCGGTCAGCTTCGAGGAGGTATTGGTCAATTCTAGAAAGATGTCGGTCAGTTTTGAGGAGGTACTTGTCAATTTTGGAAAGATGTCAATCAGCTTCGAGGAGGTTCTAGTCATTAGCTTGGCTTATGCATTATGGTGTATGACTGCAAATGATTGCATATGCATAGATGTTGGTGCATAGATGATGCATATTTATGTATGCATGTTTTGGGATTCATGGACCTTTTGCTTTACTTGATGATATGTGTTGATGCATGTAATGGATGATTGCATAGATGCAAGAGGGTGGATTCACGACTTATGCTATGTGTATGAGTGCAATTTTTCATGTGATTTGATTTTTTTTTTTTATTTTTACGTCCATCGAGCCGTATTTCAGCCATTACATGTATTTATGGACCATGAAACTCGAGAAGGTGGAGAGAATTAATTTGGTCAGATATGGTATTGTATCGATGGTGACTTTATGGGGATTGTGAGTCGACTGAGATTTTATGAGGGCTTGCTTCAGGTTTTGGGACCCGGTGGCCCGTGCTTTTCATTTTGGTGTTTCTATGGAAGAGTTGTGCCCCACCTTCAAGGAGTTCGGTGCCATATTCGGCTGCAATCTAGAGGCAGTCCTGGTAGTTCCAGAGTTCAAAGTTAGGCATTTTTGGGCTTTTCAGGAGTTTCTGGATCTGCCCCCAGGATGTTGCTAGCTGGATAGTCATTGATGGTTGGGTGAATGCGACCATCGTGATCAAGGCATTTCAAGACCCCAGTGACTTTGGAGACTTGAAGAGGCAGAGGCTTAAGATGAAGGCTCTGGTTTTTTTTTTTGGTCTGATGACTAGGTATTTATTTATTTTTTTAGTTCTATTGGTCGAGGTAATGCTGGAGTAGTGGGTTTGATACTTTAGATGGGGTAAAGTCATACCGTAGCTGAGGCTGTTTTGGCTTGAGGTTGTTTGGCCAGTTGAGAGAGAGTGCCAGGCTGCTATGCTGAGTGACATCGATGATGATACTACAGAAGAAGGGGAGACTATCACAAGAGAGACATAGAGAGTGACTTGACCTTTTACGGAGACTCGAGGAACTACTAGGGTTCGACACTACAGGTTATACTGGTGACTGAAACTGTAGTGACAGTGACAGAGAAGATTGTAATTGCAGTGAAGAGACAGGGTGACACTACAGTGGTGATTTAGAGGAGGGTTTTAGCTACAGCAGTAGGGACTATTCCCAAGCTACTACTATACAGAGGAGGATTTTTGGGAGTAGTTTTGGAGCTGCTGACATTCGGGGTAGGTTTTTTGGTATGACTGTGAGGAGCAGTTTTGGTTCTGCTAGTACCCCTACTGCTGCAGCGGAGAGAGCTAGGAGGAGGTGTATGAGCATTGAAGAGATTATGGTGGACTCTGATTCCGACAAGAGCACGAAGGATGTGCACCCTAGGAGGAGGAGGAGGATTGGCTAGACTATGACTTCAGACATGATGACGACACTTGTTTTCGTATTATACTTGCTTATGATTTGCTGGGGGTTTCCTGTGTTTGCATATGCCTGCAAGCTGATACGACCACACGATACGGGATAAGCTATAGATGATATTTGGAACAACTATCCTTTTATCATAGTGATGGGTTGTATTCTGTAAAATCTGATCATCATTACATAAGACATCTTTTATTTTTACTCTAATTTCTGCCCGAGTCGCCTCTCGGGTTTTCAACTCGACGAGCTTGCTTTTAATTTATGCCTAAGCCGCCCTTCCAGGTTTTTAGCTTAGTGAGCATTTTCTTTTTCTTTTTATTATTATTATTATTTTGTTTTGGCAAAAGAACCAAGTGAGTGATGCATTTAGGCATAGAGGAAAAGAGAATGAGATGCTTTGTCATGTGAACAAAAAATGCTTTGTACTATGATTTGGACTGCACCCGAGTTGGACTTTCTACATATCCCTTACATCATTTTTTTATCATTTATTTTTTTGGGAGAATCAAGTCTACGTAGTTCTGATTACAGATACAATTGAAGATAGAGAAACTAACTTGTAGACAACACTTTTAGATCTTTAGTTGGTCCAGATTGTAAGGATTGGGAAATTCATTCCTGTCCACGTCTATGAGGATGACGCTTTCGTCGGATAGAATCTTCTTGAGTATGTATGTTCCAGTCCATTTTGGTCTGAACTTTTCTCTTGGGTCGTTCGCAGGAGCTCGGATCACTTTTAGGATAAGATTCCCTTCTTGCAACCCTCTGTTCTTTCACCTTTTGTTGAAGTGTCTGGCTAGTTTCTGTTGGTAACCTTGAATTTTGTACAAAGCGTCCATTCTCTTTTCATTGATGGCATTTAGATGCTCATGATATTCTCTGATTCATTATGCTTTCATTCTCTGCAGCTCTTGCTTGACGGGCTTTATGTGTGTATGGGTTGGGATCTTGTGAACCGTAACAGTCCATGAGCCCTTCGATAAATGCCTGCTTGTCATGATATGCAGATTCAATGTATGTGATTTTTGGTTTTTCCTCTATGCCATATTTAATTGATTCTTTTGACTTTTTCATTTTTTTTTATTTTTTTATTATTTCATTCATTTTTTTTTAATTTTAATTTTCTTTTTCAGATGTCATATTCAATGATGAATCAGAAGAAGTAGAGCAACACAGAAGGTTCAAACTTTTCATTGCTGATAAAAATCCCATTATCATGGGTTACATTGAAGGATAGGCCTGGAAAGCGAAATATAGATTTAGAAAGGAAGACTCAACATATTCAAACTCAGAGAAAAAATTCAACAAAAACATATTCAAAAGACTCGAACAGACTCAGGGGACTCGACTTAGACTCGAAAGACTCAGACATAGACTCAGACTCGGAAGACTCAAACATAGACTCAGAGGACTCAGACTTGGACATAGACTGAGAGGATTCAGGTACAGCAGGGCCGGCTCCCTTCTCAAAGTAATAATTATTGGTTGGAGCTTTGGGATGGTTGGATGAGCTCAGTGGTTCGGAAGAGGATTGGTGGCAATATTAGGCTTTGGCTTAGGAGCAAGGATGTCTCCATTGTTGATGAGGTCTTGAATTCTATGTCTCAGAGCCTTACATGCGTCGGTCTTGTACCCCGCTTCACAGTGGTAATCACAACACTCATTTGCATTGTAGCCCTTAGGCAAAGGGTTTGGAGGAGCTCGCAGTTCAAAGGCCTATTCAGATGAGCCACCAGGGCTTTATTGTAAATAGTGCTGAGGGCCATGCCTAGCTCGGAGAAAGTCCTCATTGATTCTAATCTCATTGGCTGATACCTCCTCTTTGGGTGGTGGTGTTGTAATTGTTGTTCATGTGATACCTCGAACTGGAAGATTCATTTTTGATTCGTCCTAATTGGATCAAATCCTCGATCTTGGTGGCAGTGGTGATGAGAGCCCTGAAGTCTGCGAGATACTGAGTTTGCAGATGGACTTGATACTGAGGGAGGAGATTTTTGACAATGATGTCAATTTGCTCTACTTCAGATAGGCGGTTCACCATTTATGCTGCTTTAGACCTCCACCTTATAAGGAATGCGGTGAAGGACTCTCCTGATCTTTGCTTGGTTGTTTCTAGATCTCGATGGGTGACATCCACCTCGATGTTGTAGTGGTGTTGTTTAACAAATGCATTGCATATGTCATCTCAACTTTTCTTGTGGTTTTGGTCAAGATCTAGTAACCATTTGACAGCATCTCCAGTCAAAGATTGTTGGAACAATTGAGCTAGGAGCTCGTCATCCACTCCAAATGGTCTCATGGCGCCCACATACATTTTTAGGTGAGTCTTGGGGCATGTGGTGCCATTAAACTTGTCCATGACTTGCATTTTGAACTTTAGGGGAACCCTCGCATTCGGGAAAAGAGCTAGAGGGTCGACATCTATCATGTCTTAATGTGTCTTGATATTCTTGAGAGTCCTCTCCATAGCTTCAAAATTTTCCATTAGTTTCTTAGCTTTTGGAAAGCTAGAGAAGTCCCCATTTTGAAAAAGATTTGTAGCGGGGGAGGGGGCAATGGTATTTAAGTCCAAAGCAGAAGAAGTGGGGGTGTTGGGAGTCTTCCCTTTATCAGTCAGATCGATAATGAGAGGAGTGAAAGTAGGGGCATAACTTGTACCAGCCTGAATGGAAGTAGGCTCAACATGAGCAGGAGGAGTGGGGGTAGTGGTGTTGGTCATTTCTTTGACCTGGATGATGATGGACTGATGTTGGGTGTTGATAGCATTAATGAAGTTGGCGGATTGGGTATTGAGAGTGTTGGTGAAGGAATCAGCTTGTGTTTTAAGGACGGTGGTGAGTGCATTTTGAAAAGATTCCTCTTGCTTCTTGAGGAGACTGGCAAAAAAAGCATTCATAGCATCCTGGTCAAAGGTATTGGCCATTTGTACCTTCAAAAGAAAAGGAAAAGGAAAGAGTAAGAATTTACATTGAAAAAGGACAAACAGATGCAATGGTATATCGGGAACAAGATTCCCTTCACTAGGTTTTATTGGTTGAGTATTATTTGGGTGACGGATCACCGATTTTGGTTTATAGGGTGAGAAGACTCTATTCTCGAGTTTCTTATGCATGTATGCATGTTGGTGTAATGGTGCATGTCAAAAAGAGTTTCATGGTTTATGCACAAGCTCTTTATTTATTATGGTTCACGAAACCTAAGGTCAAAGGCTAAGGCAACTATATGCACAAGGCTGAAGGGTGGCTTGGTTTAAAGGTCCCCGTCCCATTAGAGCATCGATATACTTAACCACATATGACTCAAAGAGACTCGCATGGGTCCAACAGTATGGATTGCTCGTTACACCACCGAAATGATTGGGGATTCATCGCGGGGTGGAATGCTTTCGCTATCTGTCAACATACTCAAAGAGAGTTGTCAAGCCAATGCTACTTGCCATCCAAAAGTTTTCCTAAATCTATGGTTTAGGCAAGGAGCCTTTATTATACAAAATGATGCATGAAAGTCAAATTAAACTCAAGTGCCAAAACAGAGATTATTTTGGGAAAATCCTAACCAAATAGTAATCCTCTCATTTTGCTTTCCTTTTATTGAAAAAAGGTGGCAACTAGTCCTCAGTGGAGTCGCCAACTGTGAGGCCTCGCCATGCCCCTCCCCTCGCTCGGGAAAGATATGAGCCATAAGGAAAGGCTAAGCGATTTTTAAGGGAGGTTAGGTACGAGTTTCAGTGCTTACGATTGGAAGCGGCTATCGTCTCAGAAAATTGATTTAATTTTTGAAAAGGATTCAGGAGTTGCCACCCTAATTTAATTAAATGGGAAAATTAAGGAAAAATCCAATTTGACTCCAATTTATTAATCTTTGATTAATTTACCCAAGGATAAAAGTCACTAGTCCTTGAACCAAGTTGAGCTCGGGGACTAGGTTTTTTGTTTTAAATAATCTCGATTTGGCTCTTTGGTTTAATTTGACTTGAAAATTAATTTCATGAGTAACAAGTATTGATGATGATTTATAATGCATTAGCATGACATAATTATGAGATGGGAAAAATAACGAGCAAATATTTAAAGGCATCCACAAGTTAAGGAGAGTGTTCTCTCTAGTCCTTATGGATTCTAAGAGAACCACAAATCGCTCCTTAACTCCAAAAATAATCAACTAATTGCATTAATTAAAATTTACATTTACATAGAAAATAAAAGGGGAAGGGGATTGATTGAGATTTGGATTTAGATTCCAAGCGTGCCTACGTACCCCATTGGATGGGATAAAAAACTCATGTAGTTCGTTCCACGGTGAAGTGGAGGGGTTTAAGGATCGGTCAGATTGGATTAGATTGATTTGATTTGGGGTTTGAGTGAGGATAAGAGATTATACCTTCTTTTTAGCTTTGTGTGGTGGGAGAGTGGTTTTGCCGGAGCGGAGTTCTGTTTTCAAGAGAGAAAACGAGGATAGAGGGGTGGATTAAAAAAAAAGAAATTAATTTGATAGCTTAATTACCCAATTTTAATTAATTAAAAAGATTAATTAATTAAAGTGATTAATTAACCAAATTGAGTGAATATTGATTAAAAAATTAATTAATTAATTAAAATTGATTTTTAATTAATGAATTAATTGTGATTACTCAAAATGAGTGTGAGAAAATTAATTAGAGAGAGAGAGAAAAGAAGAAGCAAATGGATAGCAATCAACAAATGTTTAAGGTGTGATTTGAAAGGAAAAATAAGGGGGTATTTATAGGAAAAATGAGCTGGGGGTATTTTAGGTAATGAAAGAGTGAAAATACCAAAAAGGGTAGAGCCTTTTGGTTTGAAAAAATCAGGCTAGAAAGGTAAAATGATAATTTTGAAGTGCAGGTACGAACATAAAAATCGAGGCGGCGGTGGCGCTATGCTGGTTTGGCAACACCGCTGGAGGTTCTGGTGGCAGCCACTGGATGGCCTGGCTATTCTGCCGGACTATCCGGCGGCTGCTGATGTGGCAGCAGTGACAGTTGGTACGGCGAGGCTTGGTGGCGCCGCCAGGCTCTCCGGCGGCCGCCGCTGGGCACTCTGGCAGCTCCGTCGGTGCTCCTGGTGGCTACACTGATTTTTGCTTCTGTGAGGTTTTTCGAGGCTTCCAGGTCAGTTTTCGGGCTATTCTGCAGTCTGAAAAATTACCAGTCAGTATCGGTAGACTCAAAATTAATTATCGAATATTTTGGTAGTCAGTTTTAAGGAAAATTTGGTCAGTTTTGAGAAAATACTGTCTGGTACAAAAAGTCCAATCAGGGTCAGAAAAGTGATATCAGTATGTGTCGAAAGAAATAAACCGTTTACCTTTCGGGGGCCTTGCCCCCTTGACCTACCCACTAACCGGCTAGTGGGACTGCCGTACCGACTCTGCGTAGCGTACAAAATTTAGTGGGTGTCAAGTTGCAGCATCATCTTAAAGGTGCAAAATTGAGGGTTCACACTATGCTATGTGTGATACTTGTGTTTATGATTGGTGTGCCTTACTAACCTTGTTGCCACCCAAGAGAAAGCGTCAAGAGGAGAAGATTGTACCTGATGCAAACTCCAGCTCCAGGGAGAGCTTTTATGAGTTGGATCTAGAGGAGGATCCAGATCCTGTGTGGATAGAGAAGATGAAACTAAGATTTTAGGACTTAGAGCAAGAGTGTGTTATGCTTAGGGAAGAGAATAAGGACTTGAGACAAGAAAATAAGGAACTAAGATAGAGTTTCTGTGAGCTACGATATGAGTTTTACATATTGAGGAGGATGTGTGAGCAGCTAGGTGTTGAGAGAGCCATGTCTCTTAGAGAGTGTGTGTCTGGTTATCTATAGTATTTGTGCATAGCCTGTGGCCGTACTGACCACCCCACTTAGAGGTTCCATGTATGACGTCGAGTGCTTCCTTGCGATCCACAGCACATGTTGATTGAAGGGTTGTGAGAGATGATGATGATGGTGACCGAGATAAGGATGGTGATGGTGGGGTGTAGAGTACTTATAATAGTTATATGGCTAGAAAGATATATGAAATAGTAAGATGAATTAAAAGGCTTGTAGGAACTATAAGTATGTCAAAAATAGTATGTGTTAGTGTCACTAAGATGCATATATATATAAGTATGAGTAAAGATGCATAGTACTAGTAAGTATAACATATTTATATATAAAAAGGCACTATGTGGTAAGAGAAATGTGGAAAGGTCTAACATGAGCTATATTATTGATATGACTTTAAACTGATTTTGTACTAATGAAAGTGATGACCTTGTACTAAAAAGTTATTTGATATATATATAAAAGAAGTATCTATATTATATTAATGATCTGTTTGATATGTGATTATTTGAATATATGGAATTGATATTGTTATGACTTGTGATGAGTTATATTGAATGTTATGTGTACTTGTGAAATAGATGCCACTAAGAAAAGAACGTACTGAGATCGAAGCATCTCACAGTAGTGAGAGCATAACACCAGAAGATGCTACTTCAAATGTTGCAACTGCAAGTGATGGATCAATATAATTGCCTCAATTGTGGTAGGGTACTTATGATGAAAAAGATTTGTACCCTCTAAAAGATGTGGAGGCCATGAGGTAGGAGATTCGCAAGTTAAGACATGAACTCGCTGAGATAAGGTGACAGAGGTAAGAGATGCCTCCACCCCCTCCACCTCTTATGGTACCACCAACGCCCAGAGATGCAAGAGTTCGACCTCCACCTATCCCAGCACCAAGACAAGTTATGCAGAGATTGTTACATGATGAGGGAAATACCCTCCAAGACTTTCGAAGATTGAAAGCTCTAGAGTTCAAGGGGGAAGAAGGGGAGGAACCCCAAGAATTTTTAGAGGAGATGGATAAGCTAGTGCAAAGACTACCTTGCTTAAATGCCAAGGTGATTGAACTTGTGGGCCTCCAGTTGAAGAAGGAGGTAAGGAATTGGTTCTAACAGAACATTAAAGATAGACTATATGGAGATGACTCACTTACTTAGGCCATGTTCAAGGAAGAAATTTTATACCAGTTCCTTTCAGAGGGTGAAAGGCATAATCGATCACTCCAGTTCGAGCAATTAAGACAAAAGCCTGGCATGTCAGTGTTCGATTTTGCTAAGGAGTTCACAAGGCTAAGTAAGTTTCGCCTTTTACATAGCCCCAATTGAAGCAAGCAGAATCAAGAGGTTTAGAAGGGGACTCATCGCTCCATTATACCATGCTCTAATGGCCATAGATTTTCCTACCATGGCCAAGCTCATTGACAAGTCCAAACTTATGGAAGCGAGGCATAAGGCAGAGAAATTGGAAAGGGTCGAAAGGGATCAGAGAAACAAGAATAATAATAAGGGCTAAGGTAGCCATCACAAAGGAGGGAATACATAGATTAGAGGGCAAGAACAAGCCACAACAACAATTTCTCCCTACTAATCCCGAGGGGAAAACTAAGGTCAGAACTAGACTGGCAATGTATCAGTGGCATTAGCATCGAGAAATATGGGTACATAATGATCTGGGCAGCAAAGTCATTATTCCTATCTGTGCCATGTGCGGGAAGAAGCATGGAGGAGTTTGTAGAAGAGCACCGGAAGCTTGCCTCAGGGGTGCCCAGGTGGGCCATTTTATTAAGAACTGCCCAATAAAAGGAGATCAGATTGATGTCTAAGTGAGGATTTAGACATTTCTGGTGGAGGACATGATCGATTCAAAATAAGGGGAGATGGGAAAGGAACCATAGAGATGCCTAGGTGATCGTTTCTAGACATTTATGGTTTGATTGATAAAGAAAGATGCTCCAGGTATTTTTAGGAGAATTTGCATAATTGGCATCAGAACTACTTGTCTCTTGGATGAAAGATGGTTACCACAGTTAGAATCAGGTGAAAGACTATTACCAGGGTTAAGGTTGGGTGAAGGATGATTGCTTAACTTGGAAGTATAGTCAAAATGGTACCGCAGTCAAAATTAGGTGAAAGATGGTTACCATGGTCAGGATCAGGTGAAGGACAACCGCTTAGCTTGGAAGCATAGTCAGAATGGTACCGTGGTTAGAATCAGGTGAAAGATGGTTACCACAGTTAGGATCGGTAGCTTGGAAGCATAGTTAGAATGGTACCGCGGTCAGAATCGGGGGTGAAAGATTGTTGCCACGGTCAGGATCAGGTGAAAGATTGTTACCGCAGTTAGCATCAAGTGAAGGATTGTTACCATGGTCAGGGTAGGGTGAAGGACAACTACTTAGCTTGGAAGCATAGTCATAATGGCACCGCGGTCAGAATCGGGTGAAAGATGGTTACCACTGTCAAGATCGGGTGAAAGATTGTTGATTTGCTTGAAGGAGACCTGGCTCTATGCATAGGTTAACAACTACTCGAAAGGGAACCTTGTTATGTGCAAAAGATAATCTGAAAAAAATGGACCTTGCTCTGTACAAAGATTGTTTGGAAAGGGAAACCTTGCTCTGTGCAAAGGTTATCTGAAAAAGGAAACCTTGCTATATGCAAAGGTTGTCTGAAAAAAAAAAGCCTTGCATTGTGCAATGGTTGTCTAAAAAGGGGACCTTGCTCTATGCAAAGGTTGTCTGAAAAGGAAAACCTTGCTCTGTGCAAAGGGTGTCTAAAAAAGGAAGTCTTGCTCTGTGCAAAGGTTGTCTGAAAAGGGAGACCTTGCTCTTGTGCAAAGGTTGTTTAAAAAAGACAAACCTTACTTTTTGCCAAGGTTGTCAGTTGTTCGAAAGATATGAGTCTTTAAGGTTATCTTGGGATTGTCTAAAGATGAGAATGTTCTTACGAATTGAGTATTTGGACCACTGAAAGGTCGACATAAATCACTGTGGCATTAAAGAGGGGGTAATTATTTTGAAAGGTGCCAGTCAGATTAGAGAAGGTGTCTAATTTGGAAGGGTTTCAGTCATCTTTGTGAAGGCGTTAGTCAGCTTCGAGAAGGTACCGGTCAATTTCGAAAAGATGTCGGTCATCTTAGAGGAGGAGAGGCCATTAGCTCGGTTTATGCATGATGGTGTATGACTGTGGATGATCGCACATTCATGTATGTTTGTGTATAGATGATGCATGCTTTTGTATGCATGTTTCGAGATTCATAGACCTTTTGTTTAACTTCTTTGCTATAGATGATCTATGATGATGCATGTAATGGATGATTGCATGGTGTGAATCCTGAAAACCGCACCGTCTGAACTCTCGAACATGCGTCTAAGCCTCGAAAACTGAAACGAGCGAGAACGTGCCGAAAAAACCACCGAATCAGCCGGTCGGACCCTGGAGGACCGCACAGGGCCCTCCAGGGACCGCATATGGGCTGTGCGGTTCCGCAAAGCCCTGTGCGGAACCGCACAGCCCCTGTGCGGTTCCAAATGGGCCCTGTGCGGTCCATGTTGCTACGCGGTCCGTTTTTCTCCCGTGCGGTCCAGAATCCCCTGTGTGCGGTCCCAGAAGCCCCGTGTGCGGTTTCGAGCGAAAAATCACTAATCCCACATCGAAAGTTTACAGAAATTCACCTAGCTACTCTTCCTATATAAGCCTACCCCCGTAACCCTTCCAAGACACCTCAACTCACTCAAAGCTAGCTAAATCGAGCCATTTTGCTTGAAAGTTAGCCATTCTTTAAAGGCTTGGTTCGAAAAGAGCTGCCTTTTAGTTCTAAAATTTGGTTCTTGTTTGGTGGTTTGTGGTTTCTCTCAAGCCAGTTCAAGAGAGTCCTAAGAGCCGCCTGAGTAGCCATTAGGAGGCTTTGGTTCCGCCGAGATGAGTCAAGGTGGAATTGCGATCCGGTCGCCCGCTCCGTCCATACGTCTCGAAGCGTCATCAAAAGGTAATTATATTCTTCCTTTTTCTTTTATTTATTTATTTATTTGTTTGCTTTCTTAGTTTGCTTTAGTTTTCTTTTTTAGCTTAGTTTCTTTATTGCTAGTCTTTAGCTTAGTTTCTTTA
>CATKHJ010641485.1:0-20616 GCA_949750685.1 Vernicia montana
GATCCAACAATTCAATCTTTGAAATCCAACCTTGATCAAGCTCATTTTTCAATCAAATTAGAAATTGAAACTCATTTTCTCATAGTAAGAGAATCAAACCCATTTTGAAAATCTAATTCCATACACTTCATTATACCCAAATCATGATCACAATTATCATCAAAATGCACTTGATCATAAACAAACTCATTTTCTTAAAACCCATTTCATCATCATCAAGGAAGAAAACATTTTCAAATCAACACAATATTCACCATTCAAATTGAAAAGAAACTAAAGAATTTGTATCATTACCTTAAGATCTTTCCTTTTGATGGTGATTTTCCTTTGATCAACCACAACAAGAAGAAGAAGAGAAGAAATTTGAGTCAAAACTTGTCTTGCTTATGAGAAGAAATGAAGAAGATGATGAACTAAAATGGTTTTTGTTGTCTTCCAATTGGCAAATCATTTCTTAAGTCCTCCAATTCAAAAACATTTACAAGAAAAGATGACACATTATGGCTAGGTTCAATGAACCATGTAAAACATAATTTTTCAATGTTCTTACAATTCTATTTCTGGCACAATTAATTACAGAAATGGTCTATATACTTTCTACTATTCACAATTCATGGCAAAGCAAATTCTCTTTTGATCACTATGGCATATTGACCATATGCACACTAATCACATATTCTTATTCATATAAACATATACTCATTCAATTCACATTCAATATCATTATAAAGAATCAATCTAATCCAATACTCATGCAATCAATTTGATTATAAGGCTAGGGTATTACAGAAGATTATTAGAACACTGACCACTCAACTATGATATACATAAACAACTCTAAAGATTCTACCGAAATTTTGAAAGAGTCTCCCCTATAACTAAAACTTAACCCCATTGAAACAAAATAATTAAACACTTCAAATATGCTATCAAGGCTCACAATAATCAACAACAATTCAACGATCCTATCCTGGGTCTCCAAACTCAGCAAACATCAATTATGACTTCATCTCATCAATTCAAATATATATATATATATATAAGAAAATTATTAACATAAATTCATTCTCAATAACTTAAATACATTTCTTTTACTAAAATCATTCTAAATTATAAACCATATATCAAAATTCACATTTTCCAACCTTAGAAAATATCATATAGATCGGAAACATTCTTCATAGTCACACATAAATTTCAAATTCATTCTTTTACATAAAAGGAATATCTCCTAAATTGGAATCCTTATAAATGTAATTCAGTTTAATAATCCTATTCAAAATAATATAAAACTTATATAATTAAATTTATAAAATTTCGTAATATAAAATTCATTTAAGCATTTTCATAGAAATTCATAATATAAAATTTATCTCAATCTTAAATTCAATAATAATATACAATTTTACATTAAATTATACTTAAACCAATTTAATTCTAATATCATTTAATTTATTTACTTTCATAAAATTATTTTCAATTAATGTATAAAATTCCTATTAATTTTAAATTCACCAATTTTAACTTCAATAATAAAAATAAAATCCATATTAATTAACAATTCATTCAATTTAACTCTAATAAATTCATAAAATCTCATAGTCAATTAAATTTATTAATTTAACACCGAATACATATAAATATATGCAAAACAATCATTTTTTGGGTATTTAAAACACCAAAATAAAGTCAATAAATTAGCATTTTAGGCTTATTGGATTTGAATTCTCACAAACTAACTCCGGAATTGCAACGTACGCGTGAAATGTAACTCTCTGAAATTTCTAGGTCACCGGCCCACTCGCTGGTGACCGGCCGGCGACTAGCCGTCGCCACCGCTGGTGGCTGATGGAAGTGCCATTTACATCAATTTGTAGATTGTGAGTCGCAGATTCTAGAACTACCGGCGGTGTAGCTCAACTCTCCTTAGATTCGCCGAAAAATGTCTTAAAAAGTGTGAAAGGCCAAAACCTTCTTCCTTCAATTACAGTGGCTACCGATGTCCCCACCGGTCAAGGTAGGTACCAAAATGCTCCTGGGATCAAGAGCTTCAAAACGGTACCAAGTTCAATCAGAATAGTGGCCGGAATCGGCCGGAATCTCTCCTGGAAACCCACGTCCCCGGAAAACCTTTAAACAGAGCGTGCATCGCCGTTTACTACCCATTTCCACCACTGCTGCTTTGTCTGGGGTCGCAAGACGTTGGTGGATTTGGTGGTTATGGCGGTGTCGTCGGAGGTTGGCCGGAGGAGGGCGGATCGGCTTCGTTCCCCCTTCTCTGATGCCCGACAGTTCACTCAAAACTTATTGGTTCACTTTGGATCAATCAGGCAACAGATAAAAAAAATAGCTCTCTTTTATTTATTTATTTATTTTATAATAATAATAACAATATTAAATTTAGTATTTACTTATAATCTATAATTAATAATAATTTGATCTTAATAAATAACTTCCTTAAACTTTAATAACCAATATTAAAATCAATATTTTCTTAAATTTTATAATTAATCCTTTTAATAAATAAACTATTATAAATCGAAATATAATTTATAACCTCATAAAATATTTGATTTCATGAAATATCGATTGTACGAAATTTTTCATTACTTAAATTATAAATATAATTAAATAATATATTTTAAAATAATGATAACTAATACATCTTAACATAAACTAGTCGCCCTAAGCGAACCAGAGGCTCGCCCAAGCAGTCCTTATCCGACTATGAAACTACAATTTATCTCCATATACAATATTAAAAAGGAATAATCCGACTCCAAGAAGGATTCGACATCTTGGGTACTCCATTATAAATAGAGTTATTTTTTCCATTAAACGGGTAACACAATTCTAAACACTTCTCCAGAGTAAAGTTTATTAATCTCCATCTTTTCTAATTTAAGCATCGGAGTAGTCCTCCAGGCACATCACCTGGACCCTCTAATTTGCTGTCTTGCAGGATTTGAAAATCACTTACACGTGTGCTAGAGATCGGAGTTATTTCTGAGCACATCAATAACAATTCAAATTTTCTATTAAATACAAATATAATAAGTGAAATTAAATAATTATATTTCCATATGAAAAATAAAAATTTCTAAAATAATTAAAAATTCAAGTTATTATAGTTATACACAAAAAAAAAAAAAAAATTATTAATACAAAAGTTTTTTTTCTTCTTGATTATTGTGTTGTTATTGCTTTACTATTGTTTATTTTCATAATATAATAGTATTGATATTTTAAGAATATCATATTTGTTTATTTTTTTGGGAAGTGATATTATAGTTTATGTGAATTTTTATTTATTTTTATGCATAGTGCTCTCGTTACAGAATCATCTCAATAAATAAATAAAACTTGAATCTCTCCATTACCCATTGGATCTGGAAAAAATGTAGAAATGAACTCCTATCTATAATTTAGATAGTTCTTTAAAAGTTTTGCCTTGATATAATCCACACTTAATGTATATGTTATTTTTAACACTACAAAATTTGATTTAGTTAGCAAAATCTAAGAGGTGATTTATAATTTATGACTGTACAATTCCAACTTGAACTAATTTGAAAAAGAGACATACTCTCTTGAAAATTATTTTTAAACAAAAAAAAAAAAAATGTCTAAGTTTAATTTTTAAAATTTTTGATTTTATAAAATTAGTTTTGCTTAAATTAAATATCATCAAAATTAAATTTATATATAATATATCATATATGAAATTGATTTACACATGAATATTATAACAAAATTCATTTATAAAAAATAATTATTTAATTTTGATTCAAACAAAATATGTTTTTACTTTAAAAATAAATAAAAAATTGATGATGTCTACTATCTTCTTCTAATAAATTAAAAATAGTTGTACCAAATTATATCTTAAAAAACAGAAAATAATAATTTGATGAAGTAGGCTATGGGTTGGGGTCCATTCATAAGGTGAAACTTTGAAGCATGGGCTGGTTGTTTGATCCAGACCCAGTTAAGGTAGAGATTAGATTAGATTTTATCCTAAAAACTTCATTTTTCTTCTGCTCTCTCTGTAACAATGGCTTCGTCTTCTCTCTCCGCCTATTACCATCTTGGCTCTTCGTTTCGGAAGAATAACTATGACATTAGCAGTAATGTTAACGTTAAGCTGTCCTCTTCTCTTTTAACTTCGCCTACTAGCTTGTCTTCAAACCCCAAACTTTCTATGCAATTCTTTGACAGCAAACACTCTGCGCCGCTTCCACGACGTCTTTCTGTCATCGCAATGGCTCCACCTAAGCCAGGTGGCAAGACCAAGAAAGGTATGTACAACACGGTCCTATACTCTTAATATACCCTTTAAATTTTCCTTTCTGAACCCAAATTGGTTCCTTTTTTGTTCTCTGTTGCAGTGGTTGGATTGATAAAACTAGCTCTTGAGGCAGGAAAGGCAACTCCTGCTCCTCCAGTGGGGCCAGCCCTTGGTGCCAAGGGTGTAAACATTATGGCTTTCTGTAAGGATTACAATGCCAAAACTGCTGATAAAGCCGGTTATGTCATTCCTGTTGAAATTACGGTCTATGATGTCAGTTGCTTCCTTCTGGGTTTATGTTTTTGTGGTTTTTAGGCTTTTCTGTTTCTGCTTATGACTATTTTATGATCTTACTTTCAGGATAGAAGCTTCACGTTCATTTTGAAGACACCACCTGCCTCAGTTCTACTGCTTAAGGCTGCAGGTATGCTTTGGTTGTATCACTCACCAACTGTTTGATGTTTTTCCCTGTAACATAGGATCTATTTCTTCATTTATTTCCTTTGCTTTTGATTTATTTTGTAACACTATAACATTGATAGTATTTGAGAATGTGTTGGCAGTCTGTTGTTCCAAATTTAACTCACTGCTAAATGTTGGAATAAGTTTTATTTGGGCTGCAGTTTTTGTCATACTGTAAAAACTTACTTTTCTTATTAGAATGCGAGGGGGGCTAAACCAAAAACAATGTAACTCTTAAAAGTTTCAAACCCTCTAAGAGATGCAGGCATGTGCTCTCCCACTTTCGTTTGCACACACACGATGAGCAATCAAGAATGTCTCTAGAACAATTTAACAATTAAGTTCATTTATGTTGGCATCCTAGTGAATAATATACATGGTGATGTTCTTATGATCATCTACTTGGTTATATTTGTTCTGATGCAAGTCATTTACATCATGTGCTTGTAAATATAAATCAATTGTTGTGTATTTATGGAGTTTTTTTTAGCAAACTGAATTGCCCTGTCAGTATATGTGAAATTTAGGGAAATTGTGTCTGTAGAGCTGGAAAAGGCTCAAGTTTAGTTATTCAGTAATAGATAGCAGCACAAGAGTGTTTTATACCTTTTTGACATTTGTTAAAGTGGGCCGACAGAGGGCCAGACTCTTCCCTGTTTTGAAATGATGCACTTGAGTAGTTTGATGTTTGTATCCCATTTAAAACCTAGATGTACAAGTCTGGCATGGTGGCTCTTGTGGATAATGCCTTAACCACAACAAAGCTCTAAAGATATGATGAAGATCGTGTGTTAAGGCGCATGGTTGAAAGAGAGTCCAAAAATGGTTATGACATGCTACTTTTTTCCCCTTGGTGGTGACTAGTAATGTGTGATTCTCAACATTGCTGACTAAGAGGAATAGATAAATGAAAATTTGATATCCCAGTCATCCATTTCCTTCCAAAGCATATATACTAGTTGATTCTCACCATATGTGTTGCTTGCTAAGTTGAACATCTGTTAAAAGCATGTATCACCCAAATAAAGCATAAAGGAGCAGTAGTGGTGCCAGAGCTAGCTTGTTGTTCCTCTGTCCATATCATGGGGTGTGCACTCAATATATAATCTGACTGAAACTTGTCATATGGGTGTATGCAGTTCTTGTTGAAATGAAACCAAACTTAGTTTCCTGTAGTATGAATTATTACTTCTTTCTGAAAATGGATTCCTTCTGTTTCTTATTTAATTCTGTTTTGTTTCCATCGCAAATCACGCACTGTATCAGTTTGTTTTTTCTTTAAGCTTTGAGAAACATGACAAGTCACTTGGAAGTAAAGAATTTCAGAATGCTTTACCTTGGCATTGTAGAATGGTAAATGTGCAATATTAATTTTGTGATCAACAATTTAGTTTTCATGATTATAATGTAGTTATTTGTGGTATGAGTTATTAGGAGTGGAGAAAGGTTCTAAAGACCCACAGAGTGAGAAAGTGGGTAAGATCACAATTGAGCAATTGCGTGCAATAGCTGCTGAAAAGCTACCGGACTTGAATTGCAGCACTATTGAATCGGCAATGAGAATTATAGCAGGCACAGCAGCTAACATGGGGATTGATGTTGATCCTCCTGTTCTTGAACCCAAAAAGAAGGAAATCTTGTAATTCTGTTAATTCTTGTTGTTTTGACTTTGCTATGTCTTCTGTATTTAGAAGATCTAAGAAATGCATTGAAAAGACTGTTTTGATGTTCATGACCTCCTACATTGTCCGTTTGAGCAATAGATCTTTACAGTATGAATTATTACATTGTCCCTTTTTTTAAAGAATGTCAAGAATTCATCCTCATAATGATCAGATGAGATCAGAATGCGAATGGAGAGGTTTTTTTATTTCACGTCTAGAATGATTCCTAGATCTGGTTCTGGTTCATGTTCATTATTCATTACCTTATCTTCAGTTCTTCACTGCTTTTTGTGAAGGTACATGATAATAATTCTGCTGGGGAATGAAATGAAGCAAGTGTCTTACAGAGACAAGCTTAGTCATGGGTGTGGTAATATTCTCACCAGTCACCACTTTTTGATTAAAATTGAAACTTTGATGATTGTTGTAGTGAAATCAAATTGATGAATTGTTTTAAATGTGACATCATAGTCTCAGCCTCTCAGGCACTGAGAGAAAAGTGAAGAAGATACTCAAAACTAGTGGAAATGTGGAATCATATCAAGACACGTATCATATGATATTTGAGGCAACAAATCCAATTTTCAAAATCTGCAAGGAGTATCCCTTTTTTTTTTTTTTTTTTTTGGCACTGGTAAGGAGTATCCTTTAGTGGAAATCAAAGTTGTCATCCATAATCCATTTTTTTTTTTTCAAAAAATATATATAATTTGCAAGTTTTATATTTTCTTTTTATATATACATATTTTGTTTTAATATTAATTTGGGGGTTTTTAGTTGATTTTTTAAAGTTTATGCAAAATAATTTAATTTTTCACCTTTATTGTGTGGGGACTTTTAAGAGGATGAAATTAAAAATTAATAGAGATGAATGAAGGGTATAGAATCAAATCTAAATAAAAATTAATTAACTTGAAATAAATGAATTTCATAAAATTTTGTAAAATTTATTTTGAATTCTATATTTTTAAAAAATTGTGTTTGTAACAATAAAAAATGTGGATTTCAATTATGTGGAATTAAAAATAACTAAACCAAATTTCATCAATTTAAGTGAAATTTCTAAATAAATTCTACAAAAATAACAAAACAATATTAAAAACATAAATACATTTTTCTTCATCTTTTCTTCATCTTTTATTCATATTCTTTTTTCTCTCTGTCTCTCTCTTCCTCCTTTTTTCTCTTTTGTGTTTCTCATCTAGGGTAAATTACATCATTGGTCACTAAACTTTACGTTAACTTTCATTGATTTCATAAAATTTTAATTTATAATTATTTAGTCACTTAACTTTTGTTTTTAATTCAATGGAAGGTCACTTATCATTTTCTAAATCACCGGAGGGCTGATGTGAAAAAAAAATATTCTCATAATATTCTTGCCTAGTCAACTAAATATGAGACCCACAATTTCCAACTTTAAAAAAAAAAAAAAAAAAAAAAGTAGAGATTTATTTTAATTTTAATTGCTGTCTCTCACCATTTTCAATCTCTCTCAATTCCTCAATCTCTAATAATCTATCTTTGATTTTCTCCTAGCAAGCTGTTAAAGTTAGAGCTTCTTTCTTCTTTTCCCCCTTTGATCCAAGTCACAAAGCAAAAGGCAAGCTAACTAGTAAAGAAAAATTTTACTATTTGAATGGATGATTTATCTCTAATAATTAGATACACAAGAATGGTGAGAGAGTTAAAGGACTTCCAAGCCTAATTGGTATTATTGGCCATAAGAGTGTTAATATGATTTATGGTTAAGGGGTGTGAGGTTAATGGGTCTGTTGTTCTCCATCTTCTCTCTCAATCCTTAACTCTCTTTCCTCGCCCTTATCAATCTCTAACTCCCTCTCCATCTCTAAAAAAATAGCAATTTGAAAATCAAGAAAAAGAAATGTAATTCAACAAGATTGATAAAATGTAAAATCAAAGCATTAAATCTCACCTTCAATACTGAAAAAAAAATATATATATTGCTATGGAGCCGTAATTAGATTGTAATCTTTGACAATATATATATATATATATATATATATATATAATTGGAGGTATTTTGACTATTAGTATTATTTATATATATATTTTTTATTACTTATTAATACATATATATAGTATTATTTATATATTTTTTATATTTATAAAATTTATAAATAATAGCTGAAAATAAAAATAAATTTATATAAAAAATATTAATAAATTCAGACACACAAAATATGAAGAGATGAATCAATTCAATGTAAAATTCTTTAGAGTTGTCATGATATGAGAGAATTATAAAAAGTGAGTGATAAAATTAAAAACCTTATTATATGTATTTGTATATATATAAGAGTAATTAAGTAATATACTTTTTATATTAACAATAATTATGAAAATATAATATCAGGTTTTCATGGGGATGAGGACAAGGATCTTCATGGGGTGGGGAACATACTCTCCATCTATATCCCGTTCCACTAACGGAAAAGAAATATCCCCCGTTCCTGTTTCAATGAGGATACAAATTAGGAAATTTCCGCGAGGAACTGAAATTTTCTGCCCCATTGCCAACTTACTGAATATGCAAGGATATTCTTTTTATTTTTCCACATCAGCCTTCTGGTAATTAAAAAATGGTGGGTGACCTCCCGTTGAAATAAAAACCAAAGTTAAATGATTAAATAATTCTAAATTAAAATTTTGTGACATCAATGAATGAAAATTAGTGTAAAATTTAATAACCAACGGTGTAATTTACGTTTCTCATATCTCTCCCTTTTTACTACATACTCTTTCTACCCTTTTATTACTCTCTCTCTCACTAATATTTTTCTCTCTCATACTTTATTTACTTATTTTTCTTCTAACTATTTTTTATTATATTTATAAATTAAATATTAATTATACATATAAAATATAATTAATTTTTAGTTGTTTTATTTTTTCTAATTATATTTATTATATTAAGGGTATTTTAAGAAATAAAGAAAAAATAACTCAATTATGAATTTATTATAAACACAAAAATATAAAATGCAATTAAATTAATATTGAAATTTATTTCTAAATAAATTCTACTTGAAATTCATTTAAATGAATTTCACATTTATAATTCATTCATTTAAATTGAATCTTTTATTTGTTTAGGAGTTAAAGAAAAATGGAGATTAATAAATGTAAAACTCTTTAAAATTTTTTCATTTCATCCTCAAACCTCTAACTTGGGAGTTAATAAAAATGATGATTTGAAAGTTAATGGATTTAAAGATTTAAAATTAAATAAATAATCTACTATCCAATTAAATTAAATAATAAAAAAAATATTTAGGTCATTAAAATAAAATTTTGGATTTATTTATTTTATTAAACAGTTTTGAGAAAAAGATTAAATCCAAAAAGGGTAGAAAGGTAAAAGCGAGCATTCCTTAATTGAAATTATGAACTAGGAAACAAATCGAAATCCCAGCGTTAAAAAGGGTTATGATTTGTACTTACTTGTCTTGGGCTGTCTGTATCCTTCTTTTTTTTTTTTTTTTTTTTTTTCATTCCAATTCCATATATAAGGATTAATTTGGAACTATATATTAGTATGATACGATTTTTCTGTGTCAATCGGAGGACTCTTAGAACCTTAAATTAAAACACCATTGCCCACCCAAGGTACTTTCTTTCTTCTTTTTCTTATTCTTGCTCCCTTGTTCGATCTATTTGCCCCTTTTTTCAACTTTCTTCTTAGATCCCTAAAGGGAATCTTCTTTGTTTGATATTATGTTGGGTCTCTTAGCATTTTTAAAAAGTTGATTGATCGCTTTTTGCCTTTTTTTTTTTTTTTTTTTTTTTTGTTGGCTTTGCTGTATGTGATTTTTTGTTTCTGGGTTCCGTGAATTTTTGCTTCTTTTTTACTTCTCTTTTCCTTTTTATTTTCGTTGTAGAATATCATTGTATTTTATCTGGGTTTTTGTGATTTCAAGGTATGCATATTGGTTTGTTGCCTAGGACTTTGCAAGGATTTATCATATAGTATATTGGTTTTCTGTTATTGGAGTTTCAAGAGAATTGTTGATTAACAAGTTGTTAATGTGATTCTAACTATCAAGATTTGGAAAATTCTAATGTTTTCTTCTCTGTGGGGTGGGCCGATGTTGCTTTTTGAAGAGTAAAAGCAATAGCATGGCTCTAATCACTTTTTAATTGTTCTTCTTCTTTTCTAGAGTTTCAGTGTGTAAATATGCACTTTGAAAACCATTACAAAATTTTTAAATGATTGTATAAGAAACTGTTAATTTCTATCCACACTTTGATTGAATTGAAGAGACATCTATTATTCTTGTGCCTTGAGATTATTTGATCAAATGTTTACCGAAGGTCAAAGATCCAAGCCAAACATGATATGGGAGGCAGAAGCTGTCGACTTGGGCTTATTTGATCAATAGTTGAGGATTTTCTGAGTTGCGCTAGATTATTTTAGATGTTTTTATTTTATAAGGCACGTTTGAAGTGTACATTCATTCTATGTTTTATAAATGGCTAAAATCAAAGATAATTATATAAAGGATGCATGCCCAAGGTTCCAAAGTGATACTTGATAGTGTTGTTTATTTATAATAGCTTTCAATTGATGTGGGATTTTTAATCATTACTAACACGCATGATTTCTAGATTAAATTCATGTTTTTTGTTGATTAAATCAGATGGAAGTGCAAAATTCTGAACCTGCACATATAATTGAAGTCCATGGAGATGTCCCAGCCATGGAAAGGACTCCGGGCGTGAGTAAGATTTGTGGGGGAGCAGCATGTGGATTTTCAGATGCTGGAACCAGTTCCAAAGATGCAAAGGAACGATCAGCATCCATGCAGAAGCTTTTGATAGCAGTTGTGCTTTGTGTTATCTTCATGAGTGTAGAAGTTGCTGGAGGCATCAAAGCCAACAGTCTTGCAATCTTGACTGATGCAGCTCATCTCTTATCAGATGTTGCAGCCTTTGCAATCTCCTTGTTGTCACTTTGGGCATCAGGATGGGAGGCAACCCCTCGTCAGTCTTATGGTTTTTTCAGGATTGAGATACTTGGTGCGCTGATTTCCATCCAGATGATATGGCTTCTTGCTGGGATCCTTGTGTACGAAGCCATTGCGAGACTTATCAATGATACCGGTGAAGTTCAGGGCTTTCTTATGTTTGTTGTTTCTGCATTTGGCTTGGTGGTTAATATTGTCATGGCACTTTTGTTGGGTCATGAACACAGCCATAGTCATGGCCACGATCATGGACATGGTGGACATGATCATGGCCATGAACATAACCATGGGCTAAGCATAGGTACACATCACCATGATCATCTCGAGGGGAGCTCTGAGCACAGTGATGAGCATCATCATACACATGAATCACATCTTTCAGAGCCTCTGCTGAGGACTTACTCAGATTGTGGAACTAAACAAAAGAAACAACGGAACATCAATGTACAGGGGGCTTATCTTCATGTATTGGGGGATTCCATACAGAGTGTTGGGGTGATGATTGGCGGGGCAATAATTTGGTATAAACCAGATTGGAAGATTATTGACCTGATATGCACTCTTGTATTTTCAGTAATTGTATTAGGCACAACAATCAGGATGCTGCGGAATATTCTGGAGGTTCTGATGGAGAGTACGCCAAGAGAGATTGATGCTACTAGACTTGAGAAGGGTCTCTGTGAGATGGATGAGGTGGTTGCCATCCATGAACTGCACATTTGGGCCATAACAGTAGGGAAGGTTTTATTGGCTTGCCATGTTAAGATCAAGCCCGAAGCTGATGCTGACATGGTACTAGACAAGGTCATAGACTACATTAGGAGAGGATACAATATCAGCCATGTGACCATTCAGATAGAGCGCCAGTAGGTGGAACAGTTACAAATTGCATTTTATGGGTGCAATGCCAGTTGTAGGATTTATAATATTTCAGTTTATAATTCTTTTTTCATCCATCAAAAATCATATCATTGGCTGCTTTTTATGCTATCGAGTGAAGTTTTTTGTTTGGTGCATTTCTCATGAGCCTTTAAGTAATTATCCTTGTTCATGCTGCCTGTGTCTTCTGCAAAATTTACCTAACTCGTCCTTGTATACATTCAGTTCTCATCACAAGCCTATCTGGATTAGCACTTGGTCAGGAATTTTTATAGGTGTCTTTTTGTAGAAAAGCTGAACAGATATCCTGGCTCATTGGAGTACTGTATGAATAAATACTCATTGCTAATACATTTTTTATCTTATTGGTGGAAGAAGTATGTTGTAGAAGTAGCCTTCTTGCCAGTCATGAGGCTTGGAGATGGTCAAGAAAGGAACTAAAAGTAGAATGTAGTATCTATCTTGTATGTCTATACTCTTTCTGTCAAACATGAGAACAGCCCTGCCTCTTTAGCCAGAGCTTGGAATTCGGTGTGTCCTTTCCTTTCCCTTGGGATTCATGCTTGTGATGTACAAACTGCTGGAAGCTTCTAGCGGCAGTACTAATTTGTGGAGTTTCTGGAACCAACATGTCCACTGCTATCAGTTTTGCACCACTAGGCAAAACTTCATTGTGATTCTTTCACACTTTTAGGCAATCTCCATCATCCTAGCCATGGAGTATCCACTGTTTGATTCAAATTTCGCAAAATTTTGAATCTTTTCCAATGTTCTCTGTAGCATTTACACTACATGCCTTGTCAAAAGGAATTCCCGCTTCAAATCTCTTAGGCGGTACCTGTTATATATATATATATATATATATATATATACATTCATGTTACCAAATATCCATCATGACTTTGTCCTGAATCATAGTCAGGAGAGGAGTCTACCATCCTCCAAGTTGCATACTGCTGTGTGCTGGTGCTGGTCTTCTTCTTCTTCTTCTTCTTTGGTAGTGGTGGAGGTTGCCCTTTTGTTTTCCTTGGAGTTAATTTTTGAACAGATAATTTGTTCTCTATAATTAATTTCACTGACTAGTGAGCAGTGACTACTACGTGTAACCATGAGATTGGACTGTGTGGTTCTTCAATCTATCACGGCTATGGCTTTTACTGATCAGCTGGTGATATTTTGTTTGGCCTTGATTATAACTTAGAGACTATTCTCTACCACCAATGGTTCTCAAGTACAATTTGAGTTTCTCTTTTAATAATCCATTAACCATGTTCTGTTTATTTTGTTGAATTTTCCTCTTCATTGGGACTCTATTCCACAATTGCTCTCTTCACCTTTTCTTCTAAGCACATACCAATATTATCAGTAAAAGAATTTACTTGATATAATATTAACTTTTTAATCGATATTACCAGTCAAAATGATATTAAAGTAATGATAAATAAAATCACACGTTTAAAATTAATGATAAAAAAAATACAACTCTCAAAATGAAAAAAGAACACTAAACTACAAATTAAATTTGTTTTCAACTTTCCCAAATATTAATTAATCTACATAACACGGAAACGTCTTCGCTTCAAACTATCACAGCTCTGACTTACTTATCTCATAAACTGAAATAAAATGACCATAAGAAATTTAGTTAACAAATTTCACTTTTTTTTTTTTTTTTAATTTTGGTGAGTTGGGCTGACTGTTGAATGTTAATATAATATTATAATCTAATGCGGTCTGAGTAATAGATTTTTATTCAATTCTCCCTTTTCACACTAAAAAAATATTAATATAACCTAATGGTAATTTTCAAAAATAGTGAGCTTCATTAAACTGCTTTCTTTCTTGTCATCACATTCACACAAGGTCAAGTCAAATTAATGATAAAAAGATAAGATAACGGCAAAAGTTATAGCTACCAACGAAATTTATAATTTTATATTGTGTTTAATGTATTAAGTTTAACTTTACTTTTCAAAAAAAAAAAAAAATTAACTTTAATAATTTCATATTAATTTTTTTAGTTTATTTTTTATTATAAAAATAAAATTTATAAGAAATTCATTAACTTTAATAATTTCATATTGCGGTCTTATCCTCTTACTATTGAGCATTGCCAACAAGTTATAAACTAACAGAAGAAGTCTCGTCTCATAGTAGATGAAATAAAGATCTTAAATCTTTCTTTTTACATTTAGATGTATCAAAATCCCTAAATCCACGGCTGAAATAAGATAGAGAAATGTAACCATATGATATAGAGATGAGCAAATGAATAGTCAATATACTTGAAATCATGACAAAGACAATTGCATTTTATTAAAATTGAGATTTGCATTCTAATTATAAGGAAAAAGTCCAGCAATAGATATAATCTAACTTCAAATTATATATAGATCAAGAAGAAGTAGATTAATTAAACCTTGAAGAGGTCCAAGCAGCATTCTTTTGCAAGTCCTCTGTTCCAAAATTTGTGATAATATTCAGCGTATGTAAAATGCTTATAGACAGGTGGATGATGAGCGTCAATCAACTCCTTAGCAGGACCTATTACAGCGTCAGGTGAAGGGCAATAGAAAGTTGGAATAGATATTCTCTCTTTCTCACTGTTCACAACTGCTCTGTGGAGTACGCTTTTGTATCTATCATTGCTAATTACTTGCATTTGATCGCCAATGTTGACTGTGAAAGTATTGGGAATGGGATTTACAGCAACCCATTTGCCATTTCTCAGAACCTGCAATCCAGGCACATGGTCTTGGAGAAGAATGGTGATTAAATTGGGGTCCGTATGACCTGGCAATCCATAAGTCAGTTCTGGCTGTGGACAGGATGGATAATAGTTGATGGCCATGTGCTGTCCGTGTTTGCTCAATGCCTTGTCTATGTAATTTCTTTCCAGGCCTAAGCTTTCGGATATGGCTTCGAGTAGTGTCAGCACTAGCCCTCTAACACTCGTGCAATATTCACTCACGTTATTCCTGTAAAATCAATTCAATTAACTCTAATAATACAAACATTGAAATCAATTAAATTATTTAGTTGGTACCTGAAGGATGGTGGATTGGAAGGCCATTCATTGATGTAATCGTGAACAGGGTAACAATGGAGTCTCAAGAAGTCTCTCCAGTTGGATACCTTTTCAGTCTTTACATTGAAACTGGTAGAGAGTCTGGTGGTTTTGGTGGGATCGTCAGAGTAAGTTTTTAATCTCTCACTTTCTGGTAAGTTAAAGAAATCAAATCCTGTTTGCAACATGGTATTGATGAGATCCTGTGGAATTCCATGGTTTTTCACCTGAAAGAAACCATCGTACTGGCAAGCTTTCCCAATCTCGTGTATGACAAGCGAGTGATCAGGGCCATAGAGGCCCTTGAGGTCTATTAGAGGAATGGAAGCGTCTGATCTCTGAACGTCGGAGAGATTTGGACGGTCGGAGATGGGTCGGATGTAGCTGGAAGGAATATGTTTTAGCACAGAGGTGGACGCAAGGTCAGCTAGTAGTACCTTACTGCAAGCCATAACTAACTAATACTAGAATTTAATTTCTCTTTGATAAACCGACTGCTACGATATGCCCTATTTATAGCAACTGATAGCGGCAGGTCGGCATCACACATTTTACGAAAATGCTACATATCCTAATTCATGTGATTTTATTTTATTTGTTAATTTTTTTTATTTTTAAAAGTGCATTATATAAATGTTTTTGCAATATAATGATGGGACAAAAGAATTGTAATTTATTTCTTTTTTTAATAGTATTTCTTTGTTTATTTATTTTAATTAATTAATGAGTTATTAACAGTCAGATATTGCTAATCTAGCTGGGAATTGGGAACTACAACCACAAGAATTAGAGACTCTCCTATTCTAAATTCTCCACAAAATGAAACGTAAAAATAAAAATAAATAAGAGTAAGGATAAAAAATGAAAAAAAAAAAATCAGCCGTTATTAACTTTGTCTTTTCACTGACAGGTCAAGTTCCCTTTTGTAAGTATAAAGGAATTCTCACAGGTATCTAATGTTGCTGCTGAGTGCAGACGTAAGCCCCTTTACGTCACCTTAAAAACGCCACCCACTTTGATATTTTTATATTGATATTTTTTTATTTTCGATTGAATTTATAAGTACCAAAATTTTTATTTAATAATACCAACATTTACTTTGAATCATCATCTACTTATATGAATTATGTCATTGCTCTTGCGTCAGCATTTAATTAGGCCCACTCTTACCAATAAGCTGATGTTACAATCTATATTAATTATTGCATTACATGTCTAATGTCTTGTTTTTTTGGATTTTAGATCTTATTTCCAAATATTGAACTCTTCACAGAAAAAAAAAAAAAAAAAAAAAAGAGATTAAATTGTATAAATTCAAACCACAAAATATTAGTAGTACATTAAACAATTATTACAAAATGTAATTAATATAATGGTAAAAGATCCGTTTCAATAATTAATCAATTGAAATGAATAAATATATAGATTTAGTATCATGTATATATATTTTTTATAATTTTATATTTAAAACTTAAATTTTGATTCAAATCAATTATAAAATAACCATCTATTTAAACATATCCAAAATTTAATTATTATGATTATATTTTTTAAACTAACTTATTGCTGAAAACCAACAATGACAAAATAAATAATATTTGAACCAAAGTTATGTTTATTATTATTGTATTTTATTAGACTTAATTATTAAAAAAAAAAAAAACTTAAATGTTATTGGCTGATTAAATTATAGCCAATTTTTGAACAATACATGCCCATGGGCCATGCTAGCCATGATCATTTTAAAAATAAACCTGTGTCAAAGTCAAACGAAGGGAGGGAATAAATAAAAAAGGGAAATAAATAAAAAAGGGGAAAGTTAATTATAATTTTAACATTATAAAAATCTAATAAATTATACATCAAATTGCCACAATTAAAAATTCATTATCAATGGTAAAAAAATTCAAGCTCTATTATTATTATAAGCAAAGTTTGTCCTAAAAAGATTGACATCTTTTTTTTTTTTTTTTTTAATGTTTTAAAAAGGTTAAAACACATTTTTAGTGACGAAATCATAAATTTTTTTTTTATGGAGATTAAATTTCTTAGACCATAATTTATGTTAAGGTAGTATATATATAAATTACCTTCTAAATATTTAAAGAAATTTTTCACCTAAAATAAATGGGCTAAATACAATATAAGGTCACATTTTTATAATTTTACACCTAATTTTTTTTTTGTATTTTAGATATTAGGGAGGACCATGCCCTCTTAGCTCCCATAGCTTTGTCATTGCACCTTTTTATTACTAGTATTACTTTTTAGTTTATTTTTCTTTTTTACCCTCATTTTTAAAATTCATTTAATGTCTAATAAAAAAATCAAATCAAGTGTATTTATTTTATTATCAATAGTATAAAAAAAATAAAAATTTATTAAGTAAGACGGAAGCATTTTTTTTTACTCACATAAAAGTGAATTCACATGAGCGTGTCTTTATTTTTAATTACATATGAGTCAATTTTTATATGAATAGGATAAATATACTATCGTCTTATCAAACAATTTCTTTAAAAAAAATCATTTTATTTATTATATACTTAATATTTGTGCTTAAAAAAAAAGATGTCAATTTTTTTTAAGACTAAAATAATAAATAAAAGAATAAACCAAAAGGCGTTGAACTATGAACGGAAAGGCACCAAATGTGGAAGGGTTGCCTTTTGAATTGCGGGCATGAGGCATGTGAAATTGAAGGCATAGGTCGGTTGCACTTATCTTGACTTAAAGCAAATGCCTACGTTTACAAAAAAAATATATATATATATCTAGTGTTTTAGAATTTTTTTTAAATATTTATGGTTTTAAGATTTTAATAAAGTATTTATTATATATATTTTTTAATTTTATTCTTTCATTATTTTTTTTAATAAATATTTGTATTAATTATTTTTATTTCTATAAAAAAGATATTTTAGTCTTTTTATTTTTAAATTGTGACAATTTAATAATTTTTTTAATCTATATATCGAAATTTTAAACGACAAATATTTTACAACATATGAAATATTAATATATAAATAATTATGATTACCAAAAATATATGTATAAATAATTGTTTCCTTTTTCTACTCTCACTTGCCTAACTGTATCCTTGGTGGTTGAACGAATCCTTTCGTATTTCGTTGAACTCTTATAAAATTCAAAGGTGTGCATAGTTCCATTAATTAATTCATATGTATTTTTATCAATTAAATTGTTTATATCGATTAACTACCAATTGATTAATAATTTAGATCGATTTGTACTAATTTGATTTACTAATTAACTGAATTTGATCATAATTAATTAAATTTATTGTATATTAATTAATTTAAACTTATATTTTACACATAAAATTTTTTATAGTGATTATTTTTTAATACAATTTTATATTTTAATATTTATAACTATTAATATAAAATATTTACAGGAATAATTATGAATTATAATTTTAAATTAATTATGCAGTATATTTAAAAATTAAATTATATTTTATAAGAAATTATGATTAAAAATATAAAAACATATGAATAATCATTTATTTTTATATTTTTTGAATTGATATTTTTGGGTTTTCCATCCACAATTCAAATTTTCAATTTTATTTGCTAACTCTTTTTAATTCGAAATTGAAAAGAGAAAATTACAGTATACAATGTAATTTTTGTTAAATTATCATGTACACAATCCTTTTATATTTATACATTTTAACCATCTTTTTATTTCTTTTACACAGTTTCTTTTTATTTTGTTTTTTTTTTACAATATTTACATCAGCGTGCTCAATTGCCTCAGGTCTCTCTTTTAGCAAGAGTCCTACTATGTTATGTCCAATTTTTTTCTTTTTTTTTTTTTTTTTTTTTTTGGCTTGGTATTGGCATTGGTGGTGAGTTTTGATATATACTGTGGTGAGTTTTAATGGTATAAACTAATATTAACATTCGGTTCAATTGGTGGCTACCCACTTCCTGCTACAATTATGTCTAAGTATGCTAACTAGGGATGAGTACGGGACTCGGAGATAGCGAATCGTACCGAATAAAAAATATTCAAAATCAAAAAATATCCGTTGACCGTTTGACTTTCTCCGAACCGAACCGTCTCATTTTTTTTTTTTACGGTTCGGGAGATTAATAGTTATCCATACTGAGAACCGTACCGAATCATCTCGAACCGAAGAACCGAAATTAAAACTGATTTAAAGGGTTCTTTTATATATATATATATATAAACACACACATTTTGATATTGAATTAGCAACACATTTAAGAAAATTCAATAATGTATAAGCCAAATTTAATTTTTATTAATTATAAAATTTTATTTTCAAATTAGTTGTTGCAATATATATATATATATATATATATACTTTGATATTGAATTAGCAACACATTTAAAAAAATTTAATAATGTATAAGTAAAATTTAATTTTTATTAACTATAAAATTTCATTTTCAAATTAGTAGTTGCAATATAAATATATACACACACTTTAATATTAAATTAGCAATACATTTAATGAAATTGAATAATGTATAAGTAAAATTTAATTTTTAATTATTTAAAAATAGAAAATCTCTGAATCTCTGTTTTATCTCGTTCCGTACCGAACCGTTCCATTAGATCTGAATCTCCGTCCCGAAAAATCGAGACGGTCTGGTATGAAAATTTTTCCTTACGGTTCGGTTCCGAAGATTTTCAATCTCCAGATTCTCCCGAACCGTATTCAACCCTAATGCTAACAAAAAGACTTATGAATCTCACTTGTTCACACAACTTTGGAATTCAATTTTAAAAAGTGATGTAAATTATTAGCATTTTACATAGTATAAGTTGAAAAAATCAAACCTAAAAAAACCTACAATTCATTTGATATAAATATAAATTTCGTTGAAATTTTCAATTTTAAATTACATTTTTATAAATATATAATTTTAGTAATTTATACTTAAAATTTATTAATTTGAATAATATATACCTTTATTAAATTTAAAATTCATTAATTTGAATAATATATATTTTTATTAAATTTAAAATTCATTAATAAATTTTATTAATATAATTTTATAAATGAATTGTTTAAAATTTTATAAAAATACTTGATAAGAATGAGATAAATAATTAAATATGATACTATATATAAAAATTAATTTTAACACTTGAAATAAATAATAAAAAAAGACAAAATTTTCATAAAGGAGTGAGAGAATTTTACCACTTATTGACTCTTGTAGGATATCATCCTGATGGCTAATTGTACATTTGGATGCCACTCTACCA
>CATKHJ010641658.1:0-10043 GCA_949750685.1 Vernicia montana
CGTAATATATTTTTATTAAAATTTCTAATACACAATTTCTTAATTAAAAATACATTATAGCAAATCAAAATTTTAAACACCTAATTTCATGAAATATTCTCATTACCTTAATTATTTCATTCTAAATATTAATATAAAAATTTAAATACTTATATTTTCTTATTAAAACAAAATTTTAAAACTTGATAGAAAGTCGGGTTGTTACAATAACACTTAGAATTTTTTTTTTTCATAACCTCTCAATCAAAATTATACTACTCATGAACAAATCACTATGAAAACTTAAAAGAAGATCAACAAAACAATAATCAAAATAAGGAAAAACAATATAAAAATACTGAAATTGGTGGGTTGCCTCCCTCCAAGCGCTTTTTTAACGTCGTCTTAGCTGGATGTTAAGGTGATTTCTCACCCCGAATCATGGAGATACAAAATCTCCTTCATTTCATTCACTTCTCCCCCAAAGTATAGCTTTATCCTTTGCCCATTTACTTTGAAATCACCCTTCTCAGGATGAGTTAATTCTACTGTTCCTTAAGGAAAGACTTCCTTAACAATAAACGGACCAGACTATCGAGATTTCAACTTACCTGGAAATAGTCGAAGCTTAGAATTGTACAGTAATACCTGATCACCAGCTGTAAACTCCTTCTTTTGCTTAATCCGAGCATCATGCCATCTGTTGGTTCTCTCCTTATACATCTTTGCATTTTCATATGCTTGCAATCGCTACTCATCTAGCTCATTAATTTGCAATTTCCTCTTCTCACCTACACTAGTTAGATCAAGATTAGTCTGTTTGATAGCCCAATAAGCATTATGTTCTATTTCTATAGGTAAATGGCAAGCCTTTCTATATACTAGCTTGAATGGCGTACTACCCAAGGGAGTTTTGAATGCCGTCCTAAAAGCCCATAGAGCATTGTCCAATTTCTTAGACCAATTCTTTAGAGATCGCTCTACGGTCTTCTCAAGAATTCTCTTGAGCTCCCTGTTTGTGTTCTCGACCTGGCCACTCGTTTGAGGGTGGTAAGGGATAGCCAACTTATGAGTAACGCCTAGTGTTTTGAAAACCTTCTCAAGCTGAGCGTTACAGAAGTGGGTACCCCTATCACTTATGATAGTCTTTGGTGTACCAAATCGAGAAAATAATTTTTTCAAAAATTTAATCACTAACCTAGCATCATTCTTTGCCAAAGCTTGAGCTTCAGGCCATTTGGACACATAGTCAATAGCTACAAGTACATATTTATTACTAAAAGAACTAGGAAATGGTCCCATAAAAGTAATGCCCCATACATCAAAGACTTCACAAACTAAAATTCTATTTTGGGGCATCTTATCACGAGATGATATATTTCCAGTTCTTTGGCAACGATCACACTATTGCACAAAATTATAGCTATCCTTAAACAAAGTGGGCCAGTAAAATCTAGATTCTAAAACTTTTTAAGCAGCTCTATTGGCTCTCATATGACCACCAGCTGGTTTGGTGTGGCAATGGCTAAGTATATTCATAGTTTCAGGCCAGGCCACGCAACGCCGGATCATTCGGTCACTACATAACTTAAACAAATAGGGATCCTCCCAAAAGTAGTACTTCAAATCGGAAAAGAATTTCTTCTTTTCTTGATAAGTTAACTCTTTTGGGAGTTCCCTAACAGCTAAATAATTTGCAAAATTAACAAACCAAGATATTTCAAAATTAGAATTACTTACCATACCTACTATGGCATATAGTTGCTCATCGGGGAAGGTATCTGAAATGTCTCCCAATTCAAGTTCTTCTAGGTTCGGATTCTCTAGACAAGAAAGATGATCTACTACAAGGTTTTCAGCTCCTTTTTTATCTTGAATCTCTAAGTCAAACTCTTGCAAAAACAAAACCCACCGAATCAACCTCGGATTTGCATCAGTTTTTGCAAATAAGTACCGCAAAGCCGAATGGTCTGTAAAGACTATCACTTTTGATAAGATCAAATATGAGCGGAACTTGTCAAAAGCAAACACAACGGCCAACAACTCCTTTTCTGTGGTGGTATAGTTTGTTTGGGCCTCATTCAGAGTTTTGCTTTCATAGTAAATTAGCTGAAAATGCTTCTCCCTTCTTTGACCCAAAACTGCCTCAACTGCGAAATCACTAGCATCGTACATCAACTCAAATGGTAAATTCCAGTCGGGGGCCACTATAATAGGAGCATGAATCAACTTCTCCTTCAGAATGTTAAAGGCATTAATACATTCCCCATCAAACACAAACTCAACTTCCTTCTCAAGAAGTCTTGTCAATAGTTGTGCGATTTTGGAAAAGTCTTTTATGAATCTTCTATAGAAGCCTGCATGCCCCAAAAAGCTTCTAATGGCTTTAACAGATGAGGAAGGTAGTAGTTTCTCAATGGTCTCTATTTTAGCTCGATCTACCTCAATGCCTTTGCTCGAAATCTTGTGTCCCAACACGATCCCCTCTTGAACCATGAAATGATACTTTTCCCAATTCAGCACAAGGTTTGTCTCTTCACATCTCACCAACACACTCTCAAGGTTCTCCAAACACCCATTAAATGAATCACCATGCACTGAGAAGTCATCCATGAATACTTCCATAATGTCCTCAATAAGCTCATCAAAGATTGCCATCATGCACCGTTGAAAAGTTGTAGGTGCATTGCAGAGTCCAAATGGCATTCTTCTGTAAGCAAATATTCCATAGGGACAAGTGAAAGTAGTCTTCTCTTGGTCCTCTGGAGCAATAGGAATCTAAAAATAGCCCGAGAGACCGTCTAAAAAGCAGTAGTACTTATGCTCGGATAACCTCTCCAACATCTAGTCAATGAAGGGCAACGAAAAATGATCCTTCCTGGTTGCATCATTTAGCTTCCTATAATCAATACAGACACACCAACCAGTGACTGTTCTTGTTGGGATGAGCTCATTATTTTCATTATAAAAAACAGTCATCCCTCCTTTCTTCGGTACTGCCTGAACTGGGCTCACCCAAGTGCTGTCTGAAATGGGGTAAATGATTTCCGCATCAAGTAGTTTAATCACCTCTGCCTTCACCACATCTTTCATCTTCGGGTTTAGTCTTCTTTGGGGTTGCACTACAGCTTTAAACTCATCCTCCATAAGTATTTTATGAGTGCAAAATGAGGGACTAATACCCTTAATGTTTGCTATCTTCCAAGCTATAACCTCTTTGTGTTTCTTCAAAAGTTCAATGAGTCGAGATTTCTGCTCGAAAGACAAATGAGCATTAAGTATGATTGGCAACTTCCTGCCCTCCTCCAAAAATCCATACTTAAGGTGATCCGAGAGGGACTTAAGTTCCAAGATGGGTGGATCAACTACAGAGGGCTTCATCTTTTCTTATTTAGGTATTTTGATAGTCTCATATGCCCTATTCCTGAATGGTTTGCTTGTTTCAAGGTAAGCTAGCTACTCCATTGCTTCCCGATCCTGAATATTATCCTGCACCAAACACAACTCAAGGGGATCCTTGGAAACAATGTTAGTAACAAAATTGATGGTTTCATGCTCAATAATATCATTGCATAAATTCGCCTCATCAAGTGCAAGTGGGTGCTTCATGGCATTTGCAATATGAAAAATAATCTTTTCGCTCCCCACTCTTAGGGTTAATGTGCCATCATGGACATCGATAAGGGCGCAGGCTGTATTCAAGAACGGCCTACCAAGGATAAGCAAAACATCCGCATCCTCATCCATATCAATGATGACAAAGTCATTGGGGAAAATAAATTTCCCAACTTTTACCAACACGTCCTCTATAATACCACGAGGGTGTACCACTATCTTATTAGCTAATTGAATAGTCATATGTGTTGGTTTAGGTTCCCCAATACCCAATCCTTTGAACAACTTGTAGGGCATAACACTTATGCTAGCTCCCAAGTCAGCTAATGCACTTTTAATCTCGAGGTTGCCTATAAAACATGGAATAGTGAAACTACCCGGATCTTTTAATTTTTTAGGTAACCTCTGCAAAATTGCCGAACTCTTTTCTAACAAATGCACCAAATACACTTCTTCAAGTTTCCTTTTGTTAAAAAGGAGATCCTTTAAGAACTTAGCATATTTGGGCATCTGCGATAAAGCATCGGCAAATGGAATATTAATATGAAGTTGCTTAAAAAGTTCGAGAAACTTACCGAACTGAGCATCGATTTTGTCCTTGTGCAATCTTACTGGATATGGCACTCAAGGTCGGTACTACTTTATCGTTAAGGTAGGCTCTGGTGTTGCTTTGTCTTTCCCTTTGTTCACTTCTGCCTCTTTACCCGATGCAACTTCTTTCCCATCTTCTATATCATTGGCACTTTGTGCCTCTACTTCTTTCTCAACCACTTCTTCTTCTTCAACAACACTCCCTTTAACCTGCTTTCCACTCCTCAAAGTGATTGCCTTGAGCTGTTCCTTTGGATTTGCCTCAGTGTTGCTTGGTAAACTCCCTTGCGGTCTTTCACTAAGCAACTTGGCAATTTGCCCCATTTGGTTCTCAAGGTTGTGAATGGAGGCTTGCTGGTTTTTGAGAGTAGTCTCAGTTGCCTTATGCCTTTGATCAGAAGACTCAATGAACTTCTCCATCATCTCTTCCAAAGAAGTCTTCTTAGGTGGAGCTTGCTGGTATTGTGGTTGTGGTTGCTGCTGAAACCCAGGTGGAGTTCTTGGATTATTCTGATTTCCCCAAGAGAAATTGAGATGATTCCTCCAATCTGGATTATAGGTATTGCTGTAGGGGTTGTTCTGATGTTGCCTAGGTGCATTCCCAACAAAGTCTACTTGCTCTTGCCTAGCAAAAGTATTTCCACTCTGACAATCTTAACTTTGGTGTCCACCCCTACACCATTCACACATCATCACCTTTGCTAACTTATTAGAAGATAGAGATAAGTAATCTATCTTCTTGTTCATAGCCTTTACTTATGCTACCAATGCGACAATAGGGTCTAAATGATGTGCACCATCTATTTTGACTCTTCCCCTTTCCTTTGGATCTTGCCATTGATAATTATTTAGAGACATGTCTTCAATCAAATCCCTTACTTGTTCAGGAGTCTTATAGTTCAAAGAACCCCCAGCTGCAGCATCTATGGCTTGTTTACTTGCCTGAGTCAAACCATTATAGAAAGTTTGGATATGAAGCCATAATGGAAGCCCATGATGTGGACATTTTCTCAACAACTCCTTGTACCGTTCCCATCCATCATACAATGTCTCACTCTCCTGTTGTGTGAAGGATGATATCTCATTCTTAAACCTTGCAGTCTTGGAAGGTGGAAAATATTTCTCTAAGAACTTTGCAGCAAGCTGATCCCAAGTAGTGAAATGTCCAAATGGAAAGGATTTAAGCCAGTTCTTGGGTCAATCCCTAAGAGAAAAAGGAAACAACCGTAGCCTAATAGCATCATCTGTTGCCCCATTGATCCGGAATGTGTCACAGATCTCCAAGAAATTTTCCAGATGATTATTAGGATCTTCATCAGGTAGGCCATCAAATTGACAGTGCTGCTGGACCATCTAAATGACATTGGCTTTAATTTCAAAGTTGTTATTGGTCACAACTGGCCTTCTGATGCAAGACTCGACCCCTTAAAGAGTAGGCCTCCAAAAATCCAACATTGTTCTTTGCGGTTCCCCCATTATTTTCGGTACTTCTTCTTCAATTTCTTCCTCAGATTCGTCTGAATCCTCTAATGTCTTCCCCAAAGCTAGTTCCCGTTCCTCCTTTCTTTTTTTTCTCAATGTTCTTTCTAATTCCGGATTATATTTGACTAGGCCGGAGGAACTAGCTTAGGTCATGCATGTAAAAGAATACCTGAAATAACAGCAAATGAACTAGAACAAATGTTAAATAATAAGAAAATAAAACTAAATCAACAATCTTAATTATATTGCTAATATTGATAATTGTTGTTCCCCGGTAGCGGCGCCAAAAACTTGATGCGCTATTTCTATGCCGCAAGTGCACGGGTCACTCAAGTAATATATTAGTGAGTGAGTTATCGTTCCACAGGGGACAAGCAACAAGTATTAGCTCAAATTTCAAAAGTTGTTTAGTGAATCAAATTGTTTAAGAAATAGTTAAATTAAAAACAGCTAATTAAACTAAAAGATTCAAACTGAGAGATAGAGATAATTTGTAAAAGTAATTGATGATGGAAAATACCTAGATATAGAATCCTCCTAGACCTTATATGTATTTCATGAACAGTAACTCAATTAAATCAAATAATGAATTAAATTGGCATTCTACTAATCCATATTGAAACCTCTCTCAGTCAAATCAATTCCTAATCACTAGATAAAATGCAAGGTTTCTCATCTCATACTTAATCAACTAGCTCATGCATTAATAACAAAGAACAATAAACCAAAGGATCTTGTAGGTCTATCTCTAGCACCCCAATCAATCCCCAATCTCTATAAGTGTTCAATTCTGGTTAAGTTTTCTCAAACCAATAACAAGAAAACAACACCTAAATAACAAGCATGCAATTGCTAATTAGGGGTAACAATAATATTCATAAAGATAAGATAATTCAATAAATGATTAAATTAATTAAAACTATTCAGTTCATACAAGAAGATCTAGGATTCATCATCTATCTAGGTATATGGAAAATCAGTTCATAACAACAGATTGGAAACAAGAGTAAAAGATAAATAGAAAGGAAATCAAACAATCCATGATAGAAGATTCGAAGTTCTTTGCTTTAATCTTCAATTCTTGATTTGAAACTTGAGGTACTTGGATTTCCACCTTCGATTTCAGCTGCAAAACTTTGTTCTTTCTTCGAGAAAGTCGACCTCAGTTAAAAAACAAGGATCCCCTTAGGTTTGTTTCAGTTCAACTTTTATACCCCTGGAAATTGGCCTGATACGCCCAATGATACACCCGTATCATTGGGCGTATCAATGGTCTGTGCACACTGAAATTGACCTTTTAAAAATTGTCCAGAAGAGTAATGGTACGGCCGTACCATTCTGGGCATATCATTAGAAGCATCGACTAAAAAACACTTTGTTCTTCGACTCTCATCCGTGATTTCGGCTCAAACGATCATGGGATTTCAAAATATGAAGAATTTTTAAAATTTACTCTGAAAAGCACTTGAACAAACAAATTAAACTCAATTTAACAATAAAGTGTCCTAAAAACTAGGGGTAAAATATCATAAATTATACACTTATCATTTTAACATGCATTCATACATCTTCATTACTTACCTCAAAGAAAATCCTTCACAGTCACGATGTTTAGTGTGAGGCCTCACCCGAACGCCCCTCCCCTTGCTCGAGAATGTGATGAATGCCTTAAGGAAAGGCGAGAGCGATTTTTAAGGGAAGTTAAGGTAGGGGTTTCGGTGCTCATGATTGGAACCGGCTATCGCCTCAGAAAATTGATTTTTGATTTTTGAAAAGGATTCGGGAGTCGCCACCCTAATTTATTTTAAATGAAAAAATTAAGGAAAAACCCAATTTGACTCAAATTTATTAATCTTTGATTAATTTGCCCAAGGATAAAATCACTAATCTTCGAACCAAGTTTGGGCTCGGGGATTAGGTTTTTGGTTTTAAACAATCTTGATTTGGCACTTAAATTTGATTTGACTTTTTAAAAAATGATTTCATGGATGACGGATATTGATGACAATTCATAATGCATGAGCATGGCATAATTATGAGACAGATGGAAAAAATAAAGAGCAAGTATTCAAAGAGCGAGTATTTAAACATCCACAAGTAAAGGAGAGTATTTCCTCCAACCCTTATGAGTATTAGGGAAATCACAAAAATCGCTCCTTTACTCCAAAAATAATTAACTAAAATAACATTAATTACAATTTACATAGACAACATAAATTTACATTTATATGAAAAATAAATAGGGGAGGGGATTGATTGGGATTTGAATTTGAAACTTGGATTTATATTCCTAGCTTGCCTACGTACCCCATTGAATAGGAATCAAAACATGCGTAGTTCGTTCCACTATGAGGTGAAGGGGGGGTTTAAAAATCGGTCAGATTTGATTGGTTTACTTTGATTTGGGGTTTGAGTGAGGGTAAGAGATTATACCTTCTTTGTGAGTTTTAGTGGTGGGAGAGTGATTTTACCGGAGCGGAGTTCCGTTTCGAAAAATAGGATTGATTTTGAAAAAAGGGAGATTTGATTACTTGATTACTCAATTTAATTAATTAAAAGGATTAATTAATTAAAGTGATTAATTAACCAATTTGAGTGAAAATTTAATGAAAAAGATTAATTAATTAAAATTGAGAGTGAGTGGGAATTAAAAAGATTAATTAGTTAATTAAAATTAATTTTTAATTAACTAACTAATTAGAGTGATTGAAAACTAATTATAGAGAGAGAGAGAGAGAAGAAGCAATTGGATAGCAATCAACAAAAGCTTGAGGTGTATTTTGAAATGAAATGGAGGGGGGTATTTATAGGTGAAGTGAGGGTGAGGGTAATTTAGGAAGAGAAAATATGAAAACACCAAAAGGGTAGGGCATTTTGAGCTGAAAAATCAGGTTGGAGGGCAAAAATGTCATTTTGGGCTGCAGGTACGGCGCTCCGCCAGAGGCGCCGACGGCGGAAAAATGCTCCCCGGCGGCATGCCGAGTTGTCAGCTCGGCTGAGTTGGTTATGGATTTTCGGGACACCCGGGTCAGTTTTTGAATTTTTTGGGTCAATTTTCGGGACATTCGGTCAGTTTTCAAATCTTTCGGGTCAGTTTTTTAGATATTTTGAAATTCAAAAAATTACTGGTCAGTGTTGATGGATCCGAAATTAATTATCGGACATATTGACAGTCAATTTCGGGAGAGATTCAGTCAGTTTTGGAAAAAGGTTGTCTAGTACAGGAGGTCTGATCAGGTTTGGAAAAAATATCAGTTTGGATAGAAAAATATTCTGGTTAGCTCTGATAGGTTTAGAAATATTTTTGGGGTGATTTGGCAGTTTGCTTTGAGGAAAATCCGGTCAGTCTCAGGAAAATACTGTCTAGTACAGGTGGTCTGGTCAGGATCGAAAAGGTGTCAGTTTGGATAGAAAAATATTCTAATTAGTTTTGTGAGTTCAGAATTATTTCTAGAGATGCTAAAATGAGGGTTCACAGTTGCCCCCTCATCGGAACTGTCTATTTATTAGACAGTTTTGATGAGCGTGAAGCCGAACATTTTTATGGATCTGGGTTTGAAAAATGATTCCGGATGCATTGAAACCGTCCTGGTAATTTTTGGAGTTTGATCTGGCAGGTTTTGAGAGACTGGTGAATTTTCAGGTACATTAATTTCTGGTCTTTTAAGCGTAAGGAACGCTTCTTTGGTTTGAAGGTAAGCAAATTTGGTGTCTACGAGTAGAGAAAAATCATACGAACATGTAGGGACTCTCAGATCTGAATTCTGAGTTAAAATGCCCTGGAAAATAATTTTTTACTCGGTGAATAATTGTGGGGCACGTTTTTCAGTGCAAAGAGCTCCTTGCATCCCATTAACTTGCACCTTCTTCATTTTCATTCTATTGCTCAAAGTGAGCTCTCAATTTCCAACTCACTTTTTTTTTTTTTTTTACTGGTAGTAATTGATGACTTGTTCTTACCAGTCTGCTTTTTTGTGCTTTTCAGATTTAACATTCTACAAAGATGGCTTCTTCATCTGGACATAGAGTTATCCCTTCTCGTCGTACCATAGCTTCTTCGAGTGGAGGCTTGCGTGGACGTCTGTATGAGGCACTTAGGGACAATCTGGATGCTTTTCTGCTTCTACAGGGCTCCCATAATCACGTTTTTTATGACGGATGTATGGAGGTCAGTATCTCCACTCTCACTTCATCTGGGTTAATTATACATATTGCATGCTATTTATTTTACACATACACCCACTGGCTCACTGCAGACCCAGTCCGTTAAAAATAGGGGCGGGCGGAGCCACTTAGAGCTAGTAGTGAAATGTGTCTCCCCGGGGAGCGATGTCAGGAGGCTACTAGAACCCACAGGCTTTGTGGACTTCCTTAGT
>CATKHJ010641780.1:0-47499 GCA_949750685.1 Vernicia montana
ATTAGTCCACAGGAATCATAATAAACCTCAATATGGGAGCCGACCCCCACCTTGACTCTCTGTGTCCAACTGATATTACTTTTAAAATTCAATACATAGGGTATCAGCTGTTCCTGGCCGAAACCATGCAGCGACCCGACTGGCAGCAGCGAGCGATGAGCAAGCTCCTGAGCTGTCATACACCAGTCAAAACTCATCAACCATATATCATATTCACATTCCTAGTGATCAATGTGTCATCCCAATACCATCCAGCATTTATAATAATTATGCAACACAAAATTAATAAATCATTCACATACATGTGCCTGAATGCTCAATAATTACTCATAGTGCATAATTATATTTATAACATCCAAACAATTAATGTATGAATGCAAATGAAACATTAAATAAATAAAGGAGAATGAAGCATTATATTAAGCTATATAACTCACAAACTAGACATATCTCCAATTAAATCTCCTCAGAGCACGACATCTCGCAACAGGAAAGACGCCAGATACACAATTACTGCATAACAAATATATTATCAGGAATATAATTTAATTATAATTAACTATCTAAATTCATAATAATCTCGTTACGCTGAAATAAATCATTATGATACTAAATTAATCATTAAAGATAAATTTCGAACTATTGGTCACACTCATTGCAGAGTCGCCGAAAAAAATCATCGAAAAATATCAACAGTGTCAGATAGCGACGAAATTGATGTTAATAAATTCGTATCGAAGCGTGGATACCGAAAATATGCACCACTCATTTTTACTCGCCGGAGGATTGCCGAAAAACACGTCGGCAGATCCGAAATTACATCGAAATTAGGCAAAAATTCAAACGTTCACCATAATTCACAAATGAGATACCGAATCGAAACTTACGAGATAATGAAACTAACGGTACAAGAATCTTTTGAAATGAAGGTCGAAAAATCGACGAAACGAAACTCGGAAGGTTGCTGGCCGGTGGACGCTCCAGCGGAGCATGCGGCGGCTACCAACGACCGGATTGATGCCGTTGGAAGCCTCTCGGCTTCTTCTTTCCAATGGTCCGACACGTGCACCGTTCTGACGACCAAAAAACGGCGATTAAATTGATTTTTTCTCTCTCTCTCTCTCTCTCTCCCCGACCCGTACTCTGTCCTCTGCTCTCTATCTCTTTTACTTTTTGTTCTGTTTCTTTTACTTTTTGTTTTGGTTCCTTATCTCTACTTTTTAACTTATATAATAATAATAATAATAATAATAATAATAATAATAATAATTAAAATCTAAAAACTAATTTAAATAAATTTTAACTTTAAATAATTAAATAAACTAATTAATTTACTTTACGATAATTAATTACCCAAATAATAAATCAAAATATAATTTATAACCTCATAAAATATCAATTGTACCAAATTTTTCATTACTTTTCATATAAACATATTTAAATATAATTAAATATTATATTTTAAAATAATAATAATAATTCAAATTTTCATTAAATGTAAATATAATAAATTAAATTAAATAATTATATTTTCGTATGAAAATAATATTTCTAAAAATAATAAAAATTACAGATCTAATTCTCTCCTTAAAATTTTTAGGAGGGTGCAATGCTCCTATTAAAATTTCAGGGGGTGCAGTACTTATTTTTTTATTATTTTTTTCTCTCTCTTCCATTGTCTTTTAGTTACATAATAAAAAAAAAAATAAAAAATTTAAGGGGAGCCCAATGCCCCTGGGCCACAATGTGGCTCCGTCAGTGATGACAAGCCTAAGGCAAACAAAAAGTATTACGTTTTTAACTTATTATATTATGCTCATATATTTCATAGTAGACCCGACAAAAACCGGCTCAAATTGTGAATTGGACCGGATTGATTCATGAACCGACTTTGAACCGTGTTGATTGGAGGGCCAGTTCATGGCTCTCCTATCAACGAATTGGAATCGGAACCGGTGATTCGAGTCTGGTTCAAAACCAAAAAAAAAGTATATAATTTTTTTAAAATTAAGTTCAATGCTTTTTATTTTAATTTTTTTATCAAATATAAAGTATTTATTTAAAATAAAAAATTAAAAAACTTATTATCAAATAACCAATGAATAAAATAAATTTTAATTAATTACAAGTTTTTTCTTAAGGCATTTTAATTAGTAGTATTGTAGTATATAATTTTTTTAAAAAAAATTGAGTTACCTATTTTTACTTATATGAATTTTTATTTTTTTTTTATTTGGATTATCTATATAAAATTTTTAATTAATTAAAATGAAAAAAGAAAGTTCGAACAAGGGATCGAACCAGAATTGGATCGAGCCCTTAAACTTGCTCTGAACCGTCGGTTTAAGAACCGACTCTAAACTGAGATAAGTCAGGATTGGTTCCAGCCGCGGTCAGGAATACTTCATAGTGTAAAATTATGGTAATTAAATTAAAAAGAATAATTAAGGCAATAACTGGTGGCAAAGAGCCCTGGAACCTTGAGGTCCTGGGTTTCATACCTACCAATGGCGAAAATTTGTTGATATTTGAATTTGTACATGTAATTTGATTTTGTGATTGCAAATGTCCTTGGACCTTACTCATTATTAAAAATTATTGTTTATACGAAGTGTTTATATTTATTTTATATATTAAATTAATAAATAATATAATTTTTTATTTATTTTTTATACATTAATATTTTTTTTTACTTTATATATTTTTATATCATTGTATTAATATATGTATTTAGTGTAAGGAATATTATTGTGTAATTAAAAATTTTATCTAGTAAAAAAAAAACTTGTGGCAATATTGTCTTTTGATATGATTATAAATTATAAAGTACTACTAAACAGTTTCATAATAATAATAATGATAATATAATAATAATTACTAATAAAGTTTAAGAGAGAAGTTAAGGCGTCACGTGTGCACGTGCCATGGCAGTGATTTGGTGCATCGTTTGTCATAAAGATCAAAGAGAGCTTTACTCAATAAATAGATAAATAAAAAAGGACGTAGAATTGGAAATATGCACAATAAATAAATGAATATTTGGTACAGCAGTACTAACAGAATATTCTCCAAGAGTAACTTTGAGCTAAATTTCTAAAAAAAAAAAAAAACACGCACACAATAGATTCAGAGATACAACTGGCCATAATTCAAAATAAATAAAGGAGTTTATTAATTAGTGCTCTTACGACATTAATTAAGAGTAATTAGTGATGATAAAATTAAATAAATTTATCTAAAAATAAATTGGATAAGAAAAAAAATAAAAATTTTAAGATATTAATATTTAATTATAATTATTACCATTCAAAATAATAAATTAAAATTCTTACTTTTCTCTGACTTACTTTAATACTAGATAAATTTGTGTAATATTATCTGCACGAGGCAAAACCCAAAATGTCCCCCCAAACTTTAACAAATGAATCAATGGAGTTCTTATATTTTAATTTTCTTCAATTAAATCCTTTAATATTGATTTTTAGTTAATTTGCTCCATTAACTTTAATTTTTAGTCAATTTGCCCCCTTCATGATCTCTTGTACCTCAATATGAGAATAAAATAACTTTTTAAGCAAAGTTCTTAGAATAAATGAATGAAAGAAAAAATACCCTTTTATATATACATAAAAAAAAGTATATATTTATCTCACCTATATTAGGTTTTGAATATATTCTAAAATAAATACAAAATTTCTTATATTATAATATTTGTATATTTCATGTGCTTGTGTTATAAATATTTGAAGAAAGCAACAAAAATAAAGAGTAAATTAGCTTAATTTGGTTCTATTTAATTGCTTAATTAATTAGTTTACTTTATTTATTTTCTGATTTTGAAAGAGAAATTAACATGGTTAAATATTAAATAACAATTTATTTTATTATATTACAAGCTAAAACTAATTTCTCATATTATATTTATATATTATTTTCACATAATATTATTTATGCATGTTTATTTATTTATTTTTTTTTGCCCAAAGAAATTATATTAGCATTTAAAGGGTAGGAAGCTCAAGTTCAGTACATGAAGTGAAATAACAGCAGATAAGACCCATAAGAAAAGCACAAACAAACTATCCAAAATTAGATTTACTAGCCTAGAACTTGAAGGTCCATAAGGAAAGCACAAACAAACTACCCAAAATTGGGTTTACTAGCCTAGAACTTGAAGCCCATACAACAAGTAGGCTTAAAGCTCACACAATACGCAGGCTTCAGGCCTGAGCATGAAATCCTAACCTGCAAATACCCTTGGGATCAGAGCACCTTCCAGAGGCTTCTGTCTTCAACACCGACCACCGCATCAGCACCGGCGAAGGACAAGGCATAGCTCGTGAGCCCATTGGAATAAAAATGTACTGAGAGACTCGGATTTCCTCCCTCCACTGCCGCAGAACACCATCGGCGGAGAAACAGCGAGGGAACTTCTCTTTTCTATCACAAATGGCTCGAAGGCACAATTGAAGGGAAATGTCCTCACTGATGGCTCGAAGGCTCAGCATCCTTAGATCCAAAAACACTATAAACAACCCATCTGAGCATCGCAAGCCGACGCTAGTCATAACTTCCCCCACCCACCAACAATCAATCCACACCTTCAAAAGACACAGACCATCGCGATAAATGAGACGGACTAGACCGTAGATTGAGGCGAATCTTCTGGCGCAAAAGACAAAAGTACCTAAAGGCACAGATCCAAAAACCCAAACTCGAAAAACCAAAGAAGCACACTAAAAATACAGTATGGCCTTATTGGAGGCTATAACTAGTAAATACCATTAAAAAAAAAAAAAGAAAGAAAGAAAGAAATGGGTTTCTCCACCAGTGGCAAAAACCACCAGTGGTAACCCTAAAAAAAAGCTCCGATGGCGCGAAAAGAAGAAAGAAACCTAAGAGAGAACTAAAACAAAAAAGTTAAAAGCGAAAAATAAAATATGAAGACTCAATTGAACCTTTTGCTAATGTTCAGGGGAGTAATTTGGATTTTGCCTCCATCCGCATTAATTACTCCTTGATCAGTGGCATAAGCGCACTTGTTAACAAAACCCAAAAGTAAAAAATCAAGATTTCGCTAATTGCGTGTTCATACTGATTAACATCCTCAAACATCCACAAATCAAATAAAATAAAAATACAGTAATATTGCACCAATGGTGATAATTTCCATGGCCAAATCTGTTAAAAAAAATGAAATTTGTTATCAGCAAACAATATATTTAATGATTTCTCAAAAGATACAAACATGTAAACATGCATCACTGCATATTTAGTGACGTTTTTAAATATATTTAAAAATTCTTAAACAATTTCTAAATTAAACTATTCAGTTGACACAAGAAAATTGATTTTACATGTATTAATACCAAGGAATAACATGTACAAATGATACAAGATTGAATAACTCATACTTTCATTCTCTATATCAAATAACAAAAAAAAAAATAATAATAATAATAATGGCCAAAAATGTACAGCACAAGCTGCAGAGAGTTGCCTCATCAATCTCAATGGCAGCAAACTACAACTCGATTGAATAATAGAACCATAGAATTACCCTGTGGAACAAGGTACTCATGAAGATTCAGGGTCAAATACATATGTTACACTCGGCAATAGGATTGCTGTGAACTGTAAGTTCAGCGATTAACTTGGTATCTGCTTTCGGGCAATCGATTCCATTGTATACATTCTAGTCATATTCTAATAGTATTGCGTATCTTCTGTAATCCTTCAACTAATCAAAACTCAGTGGTCTAAACCTATTACTTTATAAGAGGGCTGAGCCCTTCCCCTTCCCAACCAAGCTTGAGCATGTGATCAACTACTTTCAAACTCAACTGCAAGCAGAGATTGAATCGAGTCACTACAAGGTTTTATTTCAAAATAAGCATTTCAAACACGATAACAGGTCCTTAACCATCATGAAATATTTTAATAGTTATTATTATCGTCAAAACATTTAATGTGAAGCAAAATTTTGTTTCGAGCAAGTTTAGAACACAAAAATAGCCACACAAATTGAAGATGGAGTAGATTCAATCAACAATAGCCATTTAATACAAGTAATAGCAAGTGAAACACAATTTTAGGCACTATAATTTTTATTAAGTTAAATATCTGTAAGGGGTTGTATATCACAGACTTTTCCTAATTGGGAGAAAAATATTGTAGAGAACAGATCAGAGAATTGAATTTGACTTACAGCTGGATCAGTGAAGACTATCAACTGTTTATCCGCAGTTGACACCAACAGATTTGTGTTATCGTTGTTTAAAGCCAGAGCTGTAATATCCTGGCCTTCGTCGATCTTTAATACATGAAATACCTGGAGGACCACAAATTTCTAGCTTGTTACTAAAGCATAGCTTAATTAATAGTGAGATATGACAGCTACATGGTTAAAAGAAATTCACCGGATACCTTAGAACGAGTAAAGTACCCATTTTAGACTCAAATTCAAACTTACATCTATAGCTAAATGTAACAGAGTTTGACATATAACATGAATGTCTGAGTGGTCGCCACTAGTGGTAACATGAAGTAAAATAAAGATGCACGAGAATTGTAAACTAAATAATTTTCTTTATTTTTTGTACCTTCAGCGTATGCAAATCCAGGAAACAAACTGAGGGGCTAGGAACATTCAATCTGTTATTTTCCCCAGTTTTCTCCGATTCAAGATCAAAATGTTCATCTCCTAGTTTATTTAAACTGAAACCCCAGTCATTATTATCATTTCCCAAACATGAGTTCATTCCAATCAATGCACTCTTCCCATCAACAGAAATTTCCATGCAACTGATACTACCAGAGAAAGGAAGTTGTGCTCTAACAATTGGTACACCATTAAGAGTGAAGGTACTTAGTGTATGCTGAGATTTGTTCCAAGTCAATATAACACCCTCTGAAGAAAGGCAAACTGCATGGGCCTCCACCCCAACCAGCCTTCTGATCAAGCGGCCTTTTCTTACAGAATGCAATAATACACCAGATGAAAGGGAGCTAGAAACAACAATTCCAAGATCTGAACTGACGCAACAACATAGTATTTCTCTATGATGACCCCGAAGGACATGAACTGGACCCTCAATACGACGCCTCCAGCTTTTGTCTGCCAAGGTGTTTGCTAGAGCACTACTGGTTGAAGTAGGTGTGCTTGTGCCCATTGAAGGCTCTGGTATGCTGCTTGAGCGTGAAGTAAATGCCCTATGTATCTTCCAGAGTAATACAGTTGTGTCCCGTGATCCTGTGGCAAGATAGTTGCTATCTGGGGAAAGAGCAAGGCAAGTGACAGGAGCACAGTGACCAATGGCTGTTTCCAAGGTTTTTGCTCCATCTGATGACACTATCTTGATACTATTATCCACATGCCCACCTAGATAGAGTCACAAAATTTATAGAATACGGGTATTACTTTATTGAGAAAAATACAAGAGCGAATTCCAAAGTTGGCTATTAGATATTATGGCAAGCCTTTTTAACGGGAAGTTCAGTACCAACTAAAGTTAAACCCAATTATACTTGATAAAGCAGGGAAAAAACAAATGAAAAGAAATGTAGGAAGAAAAAAATATCACTAGACCATAAAAAACTATTTAAGTTGTATGAAAATATGCTGAAAGTTTGACTAAAACTGTCAAAAGTTCCTTTGCATAGTGCTTTTTTACCATCTCAGAAAGCAACCAAAGCACTGTTTACTTAATTAAAAAAGATATTATAGAAACACACGAAAACAAAGCTTCTCTTCCCCTCTCCTTTTGTTAGAGAGAGAGGTAACTCTCCTCTAAGGTAAAACAAAAAAGCAAGGGCAAAAAGTAGTACACAGTTTCATAGCACAACCAGTAGTATCTCCCCCCTCTGCCACCCAAATTACGTACACACCCATAACCAAAAGACAAAAAGTTCAACCAACACAGGAAGGTGGAGAAGCAAACCTTTTTCTGGTTTCCCCTCCAAAAAAATGTCATTTTGTTTTAGATATGTCAAGTTAATTTATTTATAAGAAAGAAGATGATGAAGAAGCAACAACTAAAATCTCTATCTGCTTTTCTAGACAATGATAGAGAAGAAAATAAAAATTAAAATCACATTAAATGACCATTCGATATCCAACAGTTGCAACAGTCCAATTTGAATTTTCTACTTTTTTTCTTTTAAAAAAAAAATAATTTCTGCCACTATAAAATAATTTATTCTTTTGTGTGAAAACTAAGCATGAACAGACATATTTCAATATCCCCGTCCAACCAGCAAAAGAAGGGGAAAGGGGGGGTGGGGATGGGGGGGATGCTTACCAGTGATGATTTCTTTATCACATGTGATGGAGACCACAGCTGTGCTTCTGATTCCGGATGAAGAAAATGCCAGTGCCTGGGGGAAATGCCACTCATCAGCACCTGATCCAGCTGGTCCTTTGAACATGCGCATGAATGTTCCACTGGCAGAATTTGCTGCAGGTTTTCCATGCTGAAAGAGGAAAGGTGTACCCTGGCCATCCGGTGTGTTGGGTTGCCACTTGTGTTGTGCAACATGTGCTGCTGGTGCATTGATATCAGCGATTATAACTGTATCTGAAGATGCATGAATGGCAGCAGCAGGTAAATTGCAGCGTTCAGGGGCTGGAACAGCATATGGTTTGACTTCTTTTGGGTTCCGAAAGATAGTCTGACATGAAAATTTAAATCAGGGTACTGTTCCATAAATTAATTTTCTTCCATAAGATAGACCCCAACAGTAAGTTGCAACCTCTATTTATAACATAAAGAGTCCAGAAAATAAGCTTAAATTTTATCACAAGTACCATAAGTTTTGTAAGACATTACAACATCCACTCCACAACTGTGGGATGGATCCGCACTAATGCCTTTCAAATTCCTTGGTCTCTCATTACAGCTAAGTGGAATTCTGTAATTAAGATCTCAAGTAATACTATCAATTATAACAAAATAAACCAGAGTAGATAGGCAGTAAATGGCTGAGTTAAACATGAGAAAATCCACATGCACAGACAAAAAGACATGCATCAAAACTTTATCAGCCATGAAAGCATAAATGTTTAGCTAAGATCAGACCTGCAAATGAAGAACGTCTGCTAATGGCATCTTCTTCAAGTGAGGAACTGTCAGAAGTTGGGATGGGGTTTGTCCAAAGTAAGCAATCTGGTCTTGTGTAGCTCGCTGTTGTACCTTTTGTTGATGGATATAAAAAGCAAGAAAATAAGGAACAACACATTAAATTAAAAGATATTGTTGCAAAGCAAAGAAAACTTACTGGATCTGAGATCTTATCAATGTCTACTGTTCCTTCATAAGTAATGTAAAAGAAAACATTATTTGCTAGTATAGCTTCTTTACCACGTTGCTTATATCTGCATAATACAATTAATCAAGCATTTGAAATAAAAAGGCACAAAATTAATTTAAATAAAAAAACAAAAGCGCCAAAGAATAGAATAAGAGTAGTAAAGGATAGAATAATTATGTAAGAAACAAACCCAAATATGAGATCTATCCATTCATGTAAATGTGCAGATACATGCTCGCTCTCGAGAGCCATCCGATGCTTATGAATGAAATCAACCGGGTTTTCAGCCCAAGCAGGAAGTTTTACAGTATCTGAAACAAAAAAGGATTTGTAAAACTGAACTTTCTACATATCCATAAACTATGACTAGAACTATGTTTTTCACTGATAAAACTAAAGAGTTTGAAAGACATACCTAACTTTCCTCCTAATTGTGTCATACCAAAGTCAACTGAATTTTCATTGGTTAAGATCTCTGGGAGATAAAACAACTCAGGAACCTAAGACAGCCAAGAGCCCAGACACACCCCAATCCCCAATCCCAAAGAAAGTTTTATCAATAGTCGATGTGCAAATAATGATGCAAGAAACAAACGAATTAGAGAGATACAAGACAAATAGTCATGGGATAATAAAATAAAGAAGTGCCTTCATGATAAATATCAGACATACCAACTCCTTCACATCACTCATCTCCTCAAGAACCCCATTCCAAGTAGCAGAAACATCTGAAAACATCCTGTCTGCATGATCAAATTTTCCACCTTGCAGTTGAATTGAAAGAGTCGTAAATGGTTCTACTCTAACAAGATAATATAATACCTGTAACAGAAATATCTAGTGATCAGCATAAGTTAAAACCACATGGCTGCATTATACACCAGAGAATAATTTCAAAGAAAATTTCCAATTGGCATAAAATTTATCAGTAAACACACAAAAAATTTGGATGACTGTAATTAAAAGAACAAAGGACATGAATACATATCAAACCCAATGGCCATCAGTGTAATTCAAATAAAAATAAGCAGATCATTCTATGTATTGAAATAGGGCTTTTAGCTGTATTATGGAACCAGTTTGGACAAGACTCAGATGCTGACCTGGACAAAATTGCTTGTGGGAAAACCTTATTATTGTATTACACGATGAACAACACAGAATATATTCCATGAAAAGAGGAGGAAGGCCAATAGCATAATACATAACCAGTACACAATCAACAACTTCAGATGATCAAATGGAACAGAAACTTACTGTCCCAGCACTTGAGTAATGAGAACCGTAATGGAACTTTGGGATAACTGGATCATCGAAGCTAGAATATCTCTCTTGAAATTTTTTTAGCCGATCAGGATTCAATGCACCAACAGGCTGCAAGCAAGAAAGGCATATAAAGAATAATAGACAAAGGACAAATGTACAGCAAGTGAAGCAAAATTATGAATTCCACCTTTGAAAGATCTCGGTAAGAAGAAGGATCAGAAAGATCCAAACTCTTTGAATTGTAATCAGCAAGAATCCAAGGGAAAACTGGATACTGCAAGAAAACAAAAGGAATTTAGTGGCAAATGTACAAAATTCCATACAAAAAGCAGTTGCCCAAGAAACCCACCTGAGTTATGTCATTATAACTACGCCCAGCCAAAGTATTCAGCTGCATCAGATATTCAAAATTGCTGATCTGCATAATGATTATATTTTACTTGTTAGTAATCACAATTTAGGAGAAATAAACATTTCAGTTGCAATTGTAGCAAAATTAAAGAAATAACTTAAGTTCATTTTATACCTCCCACCTAGCCCAGCGCTCCATAAGATGAGTTCTCTTCAGAAGTTGTTGAGGTCTCTACAATAGAAAATCAATTACAAAATTTAATAATAAAAAAAAAAAGACTTGTGATGAACCAGCACAAGTTCCAAACACAGGCAAACATCCCATAGTGCCGATGAGCACAAGAGTAATGAATCAAGTTTTTGAAGAAACATACAAGTCTAAAGACAAGCAGCAAACCTGAGTTGCAAGATAAACATTGTTCAAATGAGGAGGACGTAATTGAACAATAGCTCGATAAGCATTTCTTCGCCCCTCAGTGCTCTGGTAACCAACAGTTTAATCAATAGAGAAAGGTTTGTGGTCAGACTTAAGGTTCATCATCAAACTTTTATTTACATGGGCAAAGAGCTGGAAATAGTTGCGCATATTTCAAAATATACCCCAAAATCAAAGAAGAAATTTGACCGGTCAACCATAAAAAGTTCAAGAGCACTCCTCCTAAGAAGATATCTGTGACAAAGACAAACAGGTAGAAGAGGAAAGTTAAAACACAAAATAACAATGACCATGAAGGCAATGACATAAAATAACAATTTATCAAGGAAGACAATAAATTCATTCATATAGAGACCTTCATTCGTTGAAAATTATCCCAGAAGATACTCTTGATACCAATTTATAATCAAGTATTGTAATCCAGCTAGGGATGGCAATCAGGTTAACACGGCATTTCGAGCATGTTTGGTACACCCTATAATTGGATAGAATTGGGAATAGAATCCAATTCTTGAAATAGGATTCCATCTTTTGCTTTGATACATAAATAATCTAAATTTTTTTTCTATTTTTTTACATTTCAATAACTCCAATTTCTATTGATATGATATATATTTTTAAGTATAATTATTAATCTAATCCATAAATTCTACTAAATTATTTAAAAATAAATTTGAAAATGGATGTCTAAGGTTTTGGAATTTTATTCCACTTGGATTATGATTTCAAGGTGTACCAAACAAGTCTTTCATGTATTGTCAATGTTGGTTACAATGGATCAACAATACACAATACAACTAATCATTCATTTCAAAGACCCAAATAAGTAGACTCATTTATTAAAGTAATAACACAAACAACATGCATAACTGTCCGACCATTAAAATGTCCAAACCCATTCAACACAATATACTGTATTCAACACAAGCACAATTATGTATTAGGTTGTTACTTTCCTTTTTTGACAAAAAATAATACAAATTTATAAATAATAATATATAATTAAATACCAATAAAAACAAAATTTTAAAATTTATTATAATAATATTAAAATAAAATTATTAAGTAATATAACATTTAATTAATTAATGTTAAAATTTAATAAATAATAATATATAATTAAATATCAATAGAATAAAAAATTTTCATTAAATATTTAATAGTCTAAAAATATTTAATATTATAAAATTTATTTTATAATAATTTTAGGGTGAGGATATTTCCAAAGAAAAATTTTATAGCAACTAAATTTTCTAAATTATAAATTTCCATTATTATCCTTTCTTCACTTTTTAGTTTTTAGCCAATTTTCTGTCTCTCAACTCTCAAGCCAATAGGCGCAAATGGCTAGGAGTTTAACAAATCCTTCCATTTTGTTTTTGACAAGGTGTTACAGTCAAGGTCCAATATTAATGAAATAGGAAGTTGAATTTGGAAAAGCATCCAGTGATAAATTTTTCAGAAAAATCACGGTTCCTTTTTGACACACTGCTCAATTGATCTGATATAAATTATTCACTGATATTTATAGGGTTGAAAGATATTGGCTAATGGTTTGAGAGATTTGATGATGTGCAGAGATTTGGCTGAGAAAAGTGTGGATGGCATAGTTAATTTTGTTGCAAGCTCATTACTAGTTCAATGAAATGTCTCCGGAAAATTAAAAAACTCAAATAGCTTTTGAAAAGAAAAGAAAGAAGGCAGAATTATGTGGCAGCATGTGACTCCATTTCCTTGGTTTCAGTTAAATGAAATCCTTGGTTTCAGTTAAATGAAATGTGGCTGAATTTCCAATTCCAATTCCATTATTTACACCAAACACTAGTCCAATTTCATGGTAAGCCAGACGCTACCTAATAAAAGCTGCCATATGTTACCTTCGGCTATAAATCTGATGAAGGGAAGACATCAACCAGCTGCGATCCTTTTCTTGGTCTCTTGATTCGGAAGATTCCATTCCATCCATGCCATTGCTTTCAGTAGCATCAACTATAAAATTTATTCTCCTAGTTGTTACCTGAAAGAAATAATTTGTTCCCATGATCAGTAATAATTGGTCATATTAAAATGTCAGAGCATCAGTCAGTTTTCATCATGTTCCAAAGACAAGAAATGAGCATAGTGCTCCCATTTAAAAACAATCAGTTGGAAACATGAAATGAAAGTGTTTAGAACCCACTTTTAATAAGCAGTAAAAATTAAAACAGAATGATGTCTGCTACAGGTATTCCTATCAGCAGAAGAGAATTCTCAACTTAAATTAGAAACAGGCTTTGTAACTCGTAAGCCATTTCTCATTTGTTTAGACCCCTATAACATCATCTTACGGTTACAACCACACACTAACACCATTCCCTCGTTAATCTTTAGCAGATATAGCCTCTGAATCTTACAGTCACCAATATAATCCTCATCAATAATTGTTCTCTTCACTCTTTAGTATGACCAAAACACTCATAAAGCAAGCCAAACATGAACCCCATGTTCAACAAAACAAAAATTTGTATATCCATATATTTGCAAAATTTTGATAACCAAGGAATCTCTTCATAGATAAATTAATTTTGCAAGTTTTCACTCATTTGAAACAGTTTATTTGGCTCAAGTATGCAGCATCTAATTTTTAGATTTTGAAGAGAAACCACCATAAATTTCAGTTCATTAAGATGGCCATGGGTCAGGTTTGGGCAAACCCGAACCCAACACTCTAAGAAATAATAATACCCACCCTTACCTTCCTTTTCTTTTTTTAAAAAATATTTATTTTTCCTTTTTCTTTTTTGTTTCTTTTACATACATGTTTTCTTCACATCCATACAATAGAATTTATTTTTTAAAAAATAAACTACAAATTAAAAAATGATGACTATATATATAATATATATAATTATAAAAATAAAAAATAAATATAATATATAATCAAGTCAAGTTATACCATTACGCGAATCCGAGTCGGGTTTCAATTTTAAACCCGACTGTCCCATTTACTAAATGGGTAAGTTATCCAGTGGGTTAGATAATATGGCCATCCCTCATAAAAAGGAGGTCTTTGGTTAAGCTGTGAAACTTACTTGAAAGGTTCCACGTATAACCCTTAGGGGCCGGACCATAGATGAAGGAAGCTCAAGAACAATTCTTTCATCAAGGTCACTAGGAACATATCCTGGAGCAACAGCTGATGTACTTTCCAAGTCTTGGTCACCTGTAAGTTGAGCATCACTTGATTCTGTAGCTGGCTGTAGGTTTTCATCAGCTGTCCCTGATGATCTTGGCTGACCCTCCACATTTTGTTCTATGCCACAGGCTCTACCATCTACATTATCAATTTCTACATGTTCATCATCCTCATTTATTCCCTCCATTGAGATTGCTTCTGCTGCCAGAACAGGAACATCCCCTTGATCACGTTTCCTCTCAATTTGATCCTCATAATTAGCAGCAGCACCAAAATGATCAGACCCTGTGTAATCCCTCCTCAAACATCTTCTCATTCTTGAAGAACTCTCCATAAAGTCTAACTTCCAGAAGACCTACATATTTGAAGTTCATTTTAAGCAAAGCTCAATATAATGTATAAGAATTCAATTAAAGAAAAGAACTTATGATATAATAATACAATAAAATAATTTGTCCCCATACATACACGTTCAGGACTGCACAATTGGTCCCCAAGTGGCCCAAAAAGGCTCTTCATCTCCATCAAGCAATGGATAAGTTTACGCCATGCATGAATTCCATTGGAGAAATGATGTCGAGCTATTACATCGACTTGAGCTCGCCTATCAACCTAGAGAAAAACTAATAAATAAGCAATGATGCTAAATCACCTCAGAGAGTTATTACAACAAGGCAAACACTATTCAAACCTCTGAACGCTGCATGTTTCTAGCAAAAGCAAAACTTGCAACAAGCACTGCAATAAATTTATAAGATAAAGCATTGAAATCTTTCCCATAGACTGATCGTGTGTCGAATGGTTGCATACATTCCATCCATGCCACTCCCATGGCTTCAGTAGTATTCCATCTCTGCACACGCTCCATATCACTAGCATTTCTTCGCTGTGCAGATGTGGCCATTGCAACTGCACTAAGGCCCCTTCCAGAACCAATCTTAGCATTACGTTCAAGATCCCGTGCTGCTGCCAACGCAGCTGCTTTTGCTGCAGCCTTATCCTTTGGAACAGCTGGTGCTTTGTTAGTTGCCTCTGAAGCTTTTTGGAAGCTTGAAAAGGTATGCAGTCTAGCTGATTTTCGCTCTAGCAAGGAAGAGTCACGCTTAAGCTGTGAGGTCATTGGGGGAGCTGGGGTTTCCCCACCTGCAGCACCAGCAGCAATCATTGCCAATGCCATAGCAGCTGGTGGTGATGCAAAAGCAGCTGCCCAAGCTGGAGAGATCATGGAGAGAGCAGCCTGAAAAAATATGATTTAAATGTCTCAAAAAATATATCAGCACAGTGCCATAACGAGTAGTAGTTAAATAGAATAACTTTAACTACTATTTGTTAGCAAGTTAGGAACAAAAAGCCACCTAAGGGGCACATCCAACAAATGCAAAGGAAAAACCAAATGAAAAGGGCAAATATGTAACACTCCTCCACACTTATTATTTGGCAGCAATTATGCCTATGATTTAATACTCCAAACAAGGGTGATGACACACTATACAAAATGTGAACTTGACTGACACTATGCTAACAAAGAGATTAAATCACTGCAAATAATCCAAGAGCTTCAAAGCATAACAACAAATGTACTCCAGGTGTGCATCCACTCTGGACATGTTTTAACAAATCCCAAGGTGAATACCTCCTCTTATCTTCTCCCATTTTTTATCACGCCTACATCATAATAAACACCTTAAAAATGAAGTCCTACACTGATAAACAAGCACATAACTAACTCATTCACCATTCTAGGACATGGGATCAATGAATTGGTCTAAGTCTAAGCATCTGAATACACAGGCATTATCATGATGCTGAAAGATTGGGGCAACAATCCATGAATCCAGCCTTACATGCCATAGAACCCCTTAGGCAAAGCATCAAACAGCATATATATCAGCATATATCCATGGGCAAAAAGGTTGACCTTCTACAAGAATCAGCCTAAAATGTATCATGTTTATAAAAGTCAAAATTTAATCAAAGACAATAAGTAATATGAGCAAAATACAACTAGTTTGCATGTCCTTCACTCCTGCAACAATGGTGGTGGGGGCAGGATTGCAAGATGAAGGGGAGGACAGATAAATTTCACAAACCTCTATAGGGAGTGCATCAGCAGCCAATGCACGATCATCAACAATAAGAGGATTTAAGCCATCAGCAGTAGCAAGCTCGTGAATTCCAGCTAGAAGCGGACGCCACCTCCGCAACACAGCAACAAATGGAGGTAAAATGGCCTCAAGGTATTGTTTACGTAGAGGTTTTCTGTCTCTGCCAACAGCATGCCATACCTGCAACATACAAGTCAAACCAAGCAAAGGTAACTACAAAAGTAATCAGCAAGAATCATGACAGCTACAGCATCCATCTTTATGAAGAATGTAGAAGGCTAGCACCAACAGAACTTTTTAAAACTCAACTCAACTCAACAAACAAAACTTTTTAATATAAAATAATTTACTGATATGCCACAGCACATCAGTTTCACACGGAACTAACCTCAGAGAAAAGAACACAAGATGCAACCAAAACTCTCTGTCTCTTTGAGTCTGAAATGGGCATATTTAGAATAGGTGAAAGTACACTGCAAATGAAAATGTAAATTAGTAACCATCCTATGATGGTAAAACATGAAATGCAAAAAGATATTCCAATAATGACTAGAGGAGAACAAAAACCCATATAAATGGGATGATCTAGCTAAAAATCCTAATCCTAAATTAGGATAGATTTGACAAGATAATATTGAAAAGAGAGAATAAGGAGACCAAAACATCAACCAAATAGACTGACACTTCTGGTTACACAACCAGGATTACTCAAAATCTCAAAAATCTATCTCAGAAACTACTATTACAGCCTGTATATAGCATAAAATCCAATTAGAATAAGGTATCAAGCAAAAGATCCTTCTAGAATAAAATCTTAAACAGTCAATCCTAATAGAAGTAGGAATTAACTATTACAAATAAAATTTAACTTAATTAAAATATAAAAATAATCCTAATTTGGAAAATTGCTACAGTAGCATGAACTGTAACACACCACAATTACATGGAAAATAACTCTTATAAAATTCTAGACTTTTGGTAATGTATCACGGGATCCCAAAAGAGCAACTATGCACCATATGATCATATGATTATCACACATTTCTATCTGTTTATACACAAAATAAGTATGCAATCATAGGGAAAAAGAGAGCATTTTTTCAGCAAGATTTTTATGGTCTAATGCAAAACAATAATATATTTTAAGATACACCTTTATCAAAAGCAACCAAAGTCCCGTCAGGATTTAGGAGGCAAAATAGGCCGTAAGATTAGGTGATTAAATACAAAAATAACCAAGAACTGAAAGTACATGGTTCACCCAATATGACACACCTACACTGGCATAGGTTTTGGGGAAGTAACATACGGGTAGATATAGTTAACCCTATAAGAAGAGTTTTATACTCCCTCCATCCACAAATAATAGTCCACATTTCCGTTTTGAGATGTCCAAAAAAAAATAGTCCACTTTCCCTTTTAAGTTAAATTTACTATTATGTTTTCCAATTATACCCTTTATTGTACTTACATTAATCACGTTACTCTAAAATAATAAATGCTATTAGTGGTCATGATAAGTGTAAAATAGTAAAAGAAATACACATTTTTTATTTTTGTGCCAAAACAAAAACATAGCTTGGTCCATTTTACAACAGTTATGGTGGCATCAAACATCATTCCTCACCTAATATTCTCAGACTTAATTCCTATTTTGTCTAATCTTGTTTTACATCATAGCTTTATCCATGAGCTTCAAACAACAACGCAATAACACCCAGACCCAAACTAGGAGGATCAAATATATGATTCCTTTACATCCATTCCACTCTGTCCAAGTCCAAATTCTCCATGCCCTTAGTCTATTAAGGCCATAACAGCAACTTAATAACGTAATATAAATCTTAGGAATTGAGGTAGATGTTCATGTATTACAAAATTATATATATATATATATATGAAGCAAGGTAAGAATTTCCTAGAGATTGACATGTGACATGCATTAAATATAGTCAGTGTCACATAGATTAGTATATTTAGCAAAAAAAATTATTGGTATCACATGTGATATAGTTAGTGCCACATAGCATGTATTGAAAATATTTATTAAATACAAAATATATTTATGATTTAATTTGAAAGTACAACTATGAGCATTTTATACTCATTCTTACATCTAATATAGATCTAAATATAGAAAATTATATATTTTATGAAAGTACAACTATGATTTATGAATTTCTTCAAATATTCTGTTTTAGTGTGTATATATATATATATATATATATATATATATATATATATATATATATATAATATTTCTACAATCAAGTGTTTAAAATGACATTTTTTTTAATTAGATATATTTGCTCCGAATTTCTTATAGAAACATAAAAATGAACCATTTTACCGAAATAAATAAACGCTTATTAATTCACTACAATTCAAATTTCTTTTATTTTCTAAGAAAATTTAAATGAAGATAAAAGGGAATGTACTAGAAAAGAAAGAGAGAAATTGAGAGAAATGAATTGAATGGAGAAGTGGGTTAAAATTGTCCATTTCAATATTTCAGTAAGAAATTCTAGCATAATATTCTTAATTAACTGACTTAGATACTTGATTAAAAAAATAAAATTCAAACATTAAAATACAAAATTTGAAAAAATTTAGACACCAAATTAAAATTATCCTACATGAATATGTATATTAAATTTTACATAATAGTGTGTGAAGTATTACTACAAAAAATGAATAAATATCAAAATTCATAATCAGTTCAACTATTTCAAATATCTTCGAATAAAGTCAAATATATATATATATATAATTTCAATCAAAATTGAGTTGATTCTCAAATTTTCTAATAGAGTTGAATTTGAGTATGACATACATTGACACAATTAGATTCAATGACATTATCAATAATACTCATCAAAAGTAAAAGTAAATATAAAAATTTTAACAATTCTAAATGATTCTATCTGCTCCCAGTGAGAAAGCCAAAAATCCACTTTAGTGGAGTCATATATATAGAGAACATTAAACTTTTTAATCATAAAGAAAATTTAGAACATATTAATAAATTATGAACAAAATAATAATTGGTATGAAAGGACGATTTTTGAACAATCAATGAATTACTAAATTTTTTAGTGTATTGAATTATTCAATGAACCATACATCTATGAACTACACAAATGTCATATTCTGTTAGTAAATTTAGTGGGATCAATATAGTAAAAACTACTAAAAAAAATTTATTTTATATCTTTTTTTTTTGAAAATATTTCAAGTTGAGTGGGGTCAATCATTGGCACTTGACTTCGCTCCTGATTGCTCTTATACATATTAATTTATACTAGCTTTTTCTTATTAAATTTCATCTATTTTTAACCTTTTACTGTTAGAAAATGGAGAGTATTTTTATTTATTTGTAAAGTATTATATTTTTGTAAAATGTTATTCATTTAATTAACTATTATGCAAAGAGATCATTCAAACTCAATTTTAATAATTCTATTTTATATTTATTTACTTAGTGATATCCATTTTACTTTTTCTATATATAAAAATTATATATACTATAAATTAAAGTTCATAAAAATTATCAATAATTTGTGCAAAGCATGAGCATTTTGTTGATAATATAAATAGAAAAAGAACAAGATGATTACCTCCACAACAAGGCTGACCGTGGTTGCGGCATCAACATTCGAGCATTATTCTCTGTGGGCAGAGTTCCTTCTGGCATCCTATCCTCTATTCTAACATTCCTCATGAGCATACTGGTTTCCCCATCATCTTCCTCCCTCATTGATAGAAGCACCATTCGGAGCATGCATAAGAATGGTTGATCACTGTCCAATAACTGGTATAGTAATGCCATTCCTCCCATGCCAGTTCCTGATCCTCCACCTATACCAAGGCCACCACCAAGTCCAGACTCATCTAATAATAAAGCTTGGAGCATGGAAACTGACTTCTTCACCAGAGGAAGTTCAATCCAGTTTCCATTTGCATCTTTTTCCAAAGCAGACCTCCAAGATTCCCAGCCACTGCCACCGCCACCAAAGACGGCTGGTTTGGAAGGAAGGCCAACACCATACCACAATCTGCTCCTATATTTCCAACCCTCAGACAAATCCATAGCAATGCTCCCATATGAAACAAAAGCACAAGAAACAGATTCGTAAGGTTCAGCTGCTGCTGCTGCAGTGAGACGCTCCATTACAGCAGCTGAAATTTGCCCATTTGCATCAGCCATTGAAGCAAGGACCTTAAGGTAATATTATGTTAGTGGATAAAACAAAAACTTAAGTTACATGGAGTAAATCTAATATATAATAACAGTCACATCCTGAGAAATAACCAACATAAAATTCCTAATGCTTATGTTGCCAAGAGTTATTAGAAGGTAGCACATCAAAGGGGTACAAAAATTAGAATACATACATCAAGAGGCAGTCCGCCAGATTCATTGGATCTGCGATCACCTAGAGCTTCAAATGACTCCCGCGTTGATGTCGATGAATTTGAACGATTATTCAGGGGGGATACAAGGGATAGGGGAGATGGAGAACTATCAACAACATGTGATGCGCAAGAGAGCTTGCTTTGTAGCCGTAAATGATCTTCAACAAGCATTAAAATGACAATAGCATTTTCAACCAATGCGACAGAAAGCTGAGCAGCATTCTCTGCTTCTGCCTTAGCCTCTCTTGGTGATAAACCTTCAGCTGCAACACCAGCAGCAGCTGCAGCAATAACTTGAGTCTACAGCAAAAGAAAAGTTTGATGTGTTCATAAGTTCACTTTTCTCCCCTCTAGTCCAGCTTGAAATAATAAAAGTGAAACTGATAAGATAGTTGCCTTCATTTTTGTGCTTAAAGGTGTTGAACATCACAATTCTGTATTAACCTTGAACTTTTTAAGTATTAAACTTATTCTAGATTTCTACAGTCCCTCCCACCTGTCCAAGATTTTTTGGATTGGATATTCTAAGAAGATACCTATATATGCTGCTGTGTTTTTTCTGTTGCTATTGCTCCACACACTAGGCTCATTTGTTTGCCCATACCGATTTTACTATCATATGTTGTTACTTTCAAATATGTCAAGTTCTGTAAGGCCTGTACATGACGGGATGTTAAGTAAACCCCTATCGGTTGAAGTATAAAATTCAGTATTATGGGCTTGTATAACATGTAGGCTTCTCCACATACTGCTATAAAGCTTTGAATGTGATACTTTAGTATGAAATTAATTTGATTAAATGGAGAAAATTAACAGCTAACCTGTCATTCAATAATAGATCCATAAAGAGAATAAATGGAAAGCAGAATGCAATCAATATAAGGTGCAACTCATGGTCCTTAGATTTTTCTCTATTTATGGTGTCTTGAAGGATGGGCAAAAAGATTACAAATGTCCATCCACTGGAGAGATAGGGAGGTCTGCAAGCAATCAAGTAATGAAGATAGAAGGATATTATCCTTTTCCAGTTGAACACTACTGTTATTATACCTAATGTTGAGCATTTAGAGAGAGTAACAGTCAAACATTATAGGATTAACTTCAATCATAGTCATATGACTATCTTCCATTTTTGAGACCGCATGTATGTAGAGCAGAAAGAACTACATCCTTCCACAACTCTAAAGTTCTAATTTTTTTTAAGTACAAGTGTGAATTAGGTTTTAAGCAGCTGTCTCTTTTGCTTTCCCCGTATATATTCTGAGATTATCCAGCAAAAATTGAGGGGAAAAGAAGAATTTATAATTGGAGTCTTTCTTCTGCACTCCTTCCACTTATAATTTTTTTTTCACATATTCCAACTGGCTTTATTTTAGATTAAAGACTGTGATGTTACTCATGCATGCTTCTTCCATGTTAGGATGACATCTTTTTACAACATTTAACAACTTCCATGTCCCATCCAAAATGTATTAAAACAAAGTGGAGTAATATTTATCAGGCACAAACTATGAAATACAAAAGTTACCTGAACCTGCAGTTCTCTTGCAGCAAAATCCAGTAAGCCACCCAAAAGCCTTCTTTTAAATATAGGCAGTGATTCTTCACGTCTTCAAATCCCAAAGAAATTAATCAAATAGACAAATCAATTAGAAATTAGTAGGTATGACTTCAAGATGAATGATACAGTAACTATTGCTCAAATTTTTTTAATTTAGATAGAGAAATGAAATATCATGAAAAGCTTCCATAGGGATTCAACTGTGAATTATATATATATATAACTACCATGTTATCCACACAGTATAGTCAACAGTGAAGACATTTCACGAAAACTAAAATGTGCACTCTACTAACAATGGGAAATGAACTGGACTCGTGCGTTTATAAACAAATTGGCCAGCTATAAGTTTACAGATGAAATTTACAAATTCTGTAAGCAGGTATGATGATGTTACCCATGTTTCTGTGTATCTATTCTCTGTTGCACAGCAGACTTTTATTTTGTAGCTGTATAGCTACTTCCTATCCAGGTCAAACACCTATCTCTATTGCCTGGACATTAGTATGCTAACAAATGCCTATTGCATAACCCATTGATTGAGACATCAAGACACACTAACCACAACCAAAAGGTTTCAAAGCAAACAAACCTACCATTTTATTTAACCAACAAATAGGTTTGTTTCTAGTTTCAAAAAAAAAAGTTTGTTTCTCTTTTGCATTATTGCATAATCGATATATGTCCTCTTTTATACCATTTTACAATAAGGCATTCCAATTTAAGCATGTAATCATGAAATTCCACATAATGCCAAGGAAATCTACATTGGCAGCATACAGAAAGATGATAACTGTTTTGAACTGATAACAACATCAAAGTCTAGCACAATATACTTGAAAATAAAAAGTAAGTTAAAAACAGTAAGCATGAGTCACACATGGAGTAAAATAAAGTATGTTCACTGCAGCAAAATATGTAAACAGGCAATTTCTACAATAGATGTTGTCACAAACGTACAAGGATGTAAGAAATGTTGTCACAGTTTATTCAAGTAACAGCAATGACAGTCATGATGCAAATCAATGAAACTAAACATGAAAAACCAATTTAAAACTTAAATGATAATTTTTAAAAAGAGAAAAAAGAATAAACTTCAGAGAAGATTGCCAATTGGATACAGTAATACCTAACTCGTTGGTCTCCCGTGCTAGATCCCCCCACAATAGAAAGCCATTCTGCACAATGAATCGTTGCTTCAATATCCTGTAAAAGCAAAGTAGTACTTAATGAAACTAATACAAAGTGGGAAAACATGTTGAACATGGGACTTGGCCCATATTAGCACAAGTACAGGTACAACAGACAGGAAAATGTGTACCCTTAAATACTAGATAATGTGTAAATTCAACATACCAAGCACTTATTATAGAAAAGATAATAAATAATAAATAAAAAAACTTATTATAGACATCATTACACATATTGGAAAGTCACTTGTAAAACTTGATCAAATTAGTTGGCAAGCCAAACCAACATCTCACTCTTGGTCGATGCAGTTTCACTAGTTTGAATAAGGCCCAGCCTCCAAAGGAAAAAACTCAAATCAACTCAACTAAATTTTAATCCCAAGCTAGTTGGAGTCAACTGTATGGATTTGTTTCCTCCATTCCACTAGGTTTGGGGCTTAGAAGATCTAGAGTCACTGAATCTTCTCTCACTATTTCACCCCACATCATCCTATGTCCACCCTCACTTTCTTATTTTCAACAACTTCAATGCGCTCAACCCTCTGTACTAGTACATTTGTTACTCTATAATGCACATATCAAAACTATCTCAATCTCCCTTCTCTCAACTTTTCCTCAATAGGTGCTACTGCCACCTTCCTACATATGCATTCATTACTTATCCAATCCATACTGGTATTTCCACAAATTCATCTTAACATTTTAATTTCTGCCTTGCTAATCTTATGAACTATTGTTTTTTTTTACCGCACACCTTGACCACTTCCCTATTGCTAAAATTGCATTGTATATTGTTTATTTTAGTTCTACTTAACTTGAAGCCCTTAAACTCTAAGGTGCTTCTCCCTAATTCCAATCTCCAAAATCTAGGGCTCCAAAGGACAAAAAAATAAGTAATTCTAAAATATCTGCATTTTTCTGCTTTTAAAATGTACCTCCACTTTCAAGTATAGCTTAACATATTTCACATATTATGATAGAGGACTCCATGTCCTCCACAGTGTACATTCATTTCTTTCTATCTTTCTTTCTCAATAAAGTTATTTTTTTTTTTAATTTGAACAAAAAATATTTCACATATCCTATATACAAATTTTTTATTTTGGCATATAGCAGGCACATTCAGTTGTGGTTATGTATAATTTGTATTGCCAAATTAAATATTCCATAAACAAACTAGAACAAAAATTTAACTCTTCCTGGTGCTTCCATTCTTCAGATAATTCTGAAGATATGAAGTGGACAAATAAAAGATATCCATAACTAAAAACTGGGAACCAAGAAATGATAATGAAGCAAGCATAAATACAAGATGACCATGCTTCCTCACTGGGAAAATATTACTAAAATTATGTGGCAAGATAGATAAACATCCACCTTCCAACCATCCTTCTGGCGCATTGAGTGCTCTAACATTATAATCAAGAAGTTGTGTACGAGGTCCTCAATGTCCCTTAAGCTTGCCAAATTAGAATTTTTCAGCTCACCAATCTGCAAAAACAAGCACTTGAAATGTCTGAAACACAGAATTCAAGTACAGCCTCAAAACTTTGCCAGATGAATCATATGCTCTCTATTAAAGACAAAAGTCTGACTACAAATAAATGCCAAGAATCAATTGACAAAATTAAATCCAGAACAAAATCAAAGAATATGACCTCATAATTAGAGATTAGAACCTCCAGAATCCACTCAGGCCATTCCTCCATTTTTGTCAGATTGTTTCTGTTTTCTGGATGACTGCAAGCCAAAAAGAGAAGATCCTGAAATCATATAGAAAGCAGCAGCTCAGAAGCCAAAACAGAATATCAAGGCCCCTAATCGGGAAACTAGAAATGTGAAATTGTAGGCATTTAATACTTATTGCATTAGGATTCCAATTCAGGATGTCTGCTACATCTAGCAATTCAAAACACAATATGCATTCCTCCTACAACTCAGCTTGAAGCATTTGTGGATAGAACTAACAGTAACTAAACACATATATAAACAAATTGATTGAAATAAAAGTAACCAAAATCCTATTTTAAATCAACCACAATGACAAACACTCCCACCAGTTTATTATTTAAGCAGGATAGTGCAACCATACTGTAAGATAGGGGAAAGGCCCCCAGTTATAGTTCTTCTCTTGCTAGATCCAAGTTGCAGAATGTGCTATTGATGGTTTAGATCTACTTTCTGAAGGCACAACTCAACTCAGCTTTAAAGTGAATCCAGTTCCTAAGATTGATAAAATCATTCATGATCACAGTTAAAAGTTCACTTTTCCTAAGATAACACATTGAAATAATAGGAAACTCCATTACCCTGGGGCTGGCCACATCAAGCTTCTTTACAATGACCACATTCAGTAAATAAACAATTGCATCTCCCATCCTTTTCTTATCTATATCTAGCCTAGTTGTTAGAATCATACAATTCACGATTTGAATAGTACAATTCAATTGAAAATTGTAGTGAATCGGGTGAATCGATTTGAATCTTATGACTCGAGTCAAAAGGTTTAAAATTCAAAATTTAACTTTAAGTCATGGTAAGAAGACACCCTAAACCCTTTCATAATTTAAACCAAGATCGAAATAAAAAAAGAAGTTTCACATATCTAAAATAGCGGATAAAAGCAAATGACAACCTAAGGATAAGGACGCTTGCTATTCTTCAATTCTACTTTAATTTTGATATTCACTCAATATTTGGGTGCTCTCCCAAGCTCATAGTGGACTTGCAACAACTGCACCAAATCCTCGTTATTCGTCATCCTCCTCTTGTATTTCATCTTCTTTCTCTATTGTTGTTAGGTAACAGTTTTTGCTTTTCATTTCATGTGACAAGGCCCGTTTTAGTACATATTTATGTTTAATGGAGGACTCACTATCCTTTCAAGAGTACTATGCTATATTTTGATGTATTTTGTTTATTTTACAAAGATGTATTTTATTTTTAATTGATTTTGAGAATTCATAATGAATCTTACGATTTGCTTTGCGATTCTCAATTCAGAAAATAGGGATTTTGATTCTCAAATTAACAACTATGATATCTGGAAGGAATAAAACTGGTATATGGAATATGTCTATTCATTCTATCTTCCACTGTTAAAAGACAAATTGAGGCACATACGCAGTCACTTATAGTTTAGGATAGTCGTCATGGATGACATACAATTAAGCCACAAACAATGACGTCAAACAATTTATGCATAACTGAAATTTCACATGTGATTATCCTACAAGTAATTAAGATCTTTTGTTTTGATTCCATACACCAGAAAAAGCTAATTGCTTTTTACAATTTTCATGAATAATGGATATAGCAGTTACAGCAACTTATCCACACGTGCACATGCACATAGACAAAAAGCATTAGTAAGATAAATGCAATACCTGCAATGCTCGACTTTGTAAAGCCCTAGATGCATAAGGCAGTGAACGCAAAAGAACCAACAGAAGCTGTGAATGTTCAAAGCGGTGACCAGAATCATAAAAGTTCAGCCCATCCTCGGCTGAAGAAGCATTAATCTGAAAAATATGAAGGGCAGATTTAAATTTTCAATACATTTGAATGGTCACAAGGACAAGATATCATAATGATGTCAACATAACTCAAGAATAATGAATGTTCCCTTAAAGAAATAGAGCTTGCACAATGCCATAGGTACAACAGAAAATCAAAGACTTTTATAACAAGTCTTACAGTTGCATGAGTGGATGCTAGGCATTAGATAACACTGTTTAACAGAATTTTCCATTGCAAATTCAAAGGTGCTGACACAGGAAGGAAAAGTAACACTTTACAGCTCAAATTAAAATGCACAAACTAAATCGTCAATCTCAGACTAAAGCAAATAACGAGCATAGAAGACTAAACCAAATAAAGAGTACAGAAATTAGTCACAGCAGAAAGAGCAATTTAATGTCTTTAAAATCCTGTGATTACAACAAACTGCCAATTCTCATTGAACATGGTAAGCAAGTTCAAATGCACAACAATCAGGTGAATGATCAGAACACTTGGATGTGATGTCACAAAGTGATTACCCTATGTAAAGAAGAAATATTAAGTTTCGCCCTTAAGGCTTGACTTCCAGCACAAAAACATAAGAGAATGGATTTATGCATGTATGCGAATGCCTCCTTAAACCCTCATTGCACAGAGTACAAACATATGATCATGGTATCATGAAAATAAGCAGTATGTGGAAGAAAAAGGTCAAATCATAAAAATGATTGAACTACCATCTCCTCTGTTTTTTCCTGGCTAAAGATATCCCATAAAGGACCAAAAGAAAATCATAAGGAAAAATGTTATGGATATGTATTTTGTGTGGAAGATAATTTTTATTGATTAATAAATTAACTAGAATAGATGAATAGATGAGACCAAAAAAACAAAGGAATACCGAGGCTGCCAATAAAGCTGTGTAAACAGTCGTAGTCATAAGCCTATTTGGAGCTGCTTGAAAAACCTTCTGCAATGCAAAAAGTAGCAAAGAAACTTTATCATCGAACATTGAACCACCTCCTTCTTGTAGTCCACCACCCAACAAGTTGCTGGTAGTATCTGATGGTGCACATGAACCAAATTTCACATGCCCAGATGTCACTAGAGCACCTAGTAGCCCAATGATTGCAACAACAATACCATCACTTTTATCAACATTGTAAACATTATTTCTTGCATTATCAGCACTAATTGAAAGACTGATACCACCCAAATTCTTAATAAAAGGATTTTCAGAAACAGATGATGCCCTTTCAATTCTCGCAATAGTGGAAGAAGCAGCAGGGCTGCCACCGCAATCAGATGGTTCAGATTCACAATCTTTCTCATCTGAAGTGAAATTCTTTACTTCATTATTCTGATGTTTTTCTGGAACCTCATTGCCTCCATCTATCTCACTTTCTTCAACAGACAAGCTATCATCAATCTCTGTCGCTAATTCTGGAATACTATGATCACCAGCTTTAGCTTCTCGTTGCAGCAGAACAAGAAGTGTTTCTATCCCGCCACATTTTATAAATGCCTCTGCAAATGTCTGAGCCCTAGCTGTATTTGGCTGTACTATGAGTCTGTAAATCAGATGCAATATCCTGGCAATCTGGAACAAGATATTTATAGGAGTCATTTTTAGAAGATTAAAGTAATGACTCGAAAAAAGTACCTTCAAATTCATAATTGAACCATAAAGTGATTCATATTCATACAGTGAAACTGTTGATATTCAGGTCTTATCTTAATCTAGTTCAACAAATCCAAGATAGAAAAAGATCACAATGAGAACTCATCCCCACCCCCCACACCCCAAAAGAAGAAAAAATGTCACAAAAAGGAAAGACAGAAGATTCACCAATTCATTATTGTAAACTTTTTGTCTTCAGAAATTAATGCACCTCAACAAGATAAATGGTTTACAAATTTTGCTGACTGATGCAAAGAACATGAAACTATGATGTATGATGCATTATGGACCTTCAAAAGTAGAACATAGCATACTTCATACCTTCAGAGAGAGGAGAAAAAAGTGAATATCTCCTCCCCCTCCCAAATTTAGATTTCAGTTTAATGCAACAACGGCTAGTAAATGCAAATAAGATGTGACTTGGCCCAACGTGAATGTTAGAAGGAGAACAGTTTTCCTAAGAAACAATAGTAATAAAAATTGTATTCATGTGTGTTGATTATGTAATAAGCAAACCATTTAACGCAATCAAACATTGATACAAATAACATGGTGATTCATATCATCTCAAAAATCATTATAACCATTAATTTGCAGAATGCTATTACCCCACATGCTAAAAATAAGTAAGCAAATAGAAATAAATAATAAGCATTTTTGATAGCCAACACCAGCATCAAGATAGAAAAAGGTAAAAACAATAAATAAATAAACTACAATTATATGTTAGAAAACAATCTTCCATGAAATAATTATGCCTGAATTAAAACAATCTTCTGCAAAGCATACCTGATTGGGTTGAGGGCAATCGACAATGAAGCCAAGTAGACAGCGGAGATCATCTGCAGCCATGGAAGGAGGTGCTGCTCCTATTAGAAGTTCAATGATCACTAAGAGTTCATCAACAAGAGCGTTCAATTCGCCCATAGGACGTGTTGCCTTGTCCAGTGAAAAAGTGTTCACAGAGTCCTTCTCAGGAATTGTCCAATAGCATCTTCTGCAGCTATCAAGAAGCATCTGAATAGCATTCGCATCTCGCATTACCAATGACTCGGAGAAAACCATGTCAGCTAGTGATGATAGAAGTTTCTTTTGCAATCCATAGTTGCACAAGCTCCAAATCTTGAGATCCAATAACAGTGTACTAAAAAGTTGCACTTTGAGTGCATGATTATGCTTCTGGGATTGGCATAAGGAGACAACAGCTGCAACAAGTTCCTCATCCCCTACACCATTATGCTTTCCAGTATCAAATGAAGACAAAGTTCGGAGAAGATAGTTCAAGATTTTGGAGAGAATCTCAGGCCCTCTAGTTCGGCACAACTCTTCATTGTTTCCAGGGTGTTGAATAGCTATAGAAATAATTCGGAATACTGGGGCAGCCAATGTAGCAGTGGCTAAGGACAAAGGAAGGCTTCCTTGCTCTGGTTCCAGACTATCTTTATTCACATTGCTTATTGCCAGAGGAAGTAAAGACATAGGACCTCCATAGGCCAAGGCCCACAAAGTCTCCACCGGTCGCATTCGTGTTGCAACATGGACTTGTCCAAGAACCTCAGCTGGTCGTCGCAACATGCCTAAATCATCACAAACAGGTAGTTTCATAAAAGATATACATGTGACCAAATTACTTTGGCCTTTTATGCAAAGAGATATCATAGAGTCTTCAACCATATCCAAAAGGATATTGTTAAAACAAAAAAAAACAAAAAAAAAAAAAAAGGGGAAAACAAAAACTTAATTGCCTTTCAAAAAATAATAATACTTCTGTTAAGCTAAAATTTTATTTACAAATTCTACAACAATCTGGTGATTTTGATGCTGAAACTGAAACCTGATAACAGAAATAGGAAATAAAAGGGGAGACAGTCCAAATTGGCATTATTGTAATAAGAATAAGGGGCAACAGGCATGGGGAAAGTGAAAGAGAGTGTAGGTAAAAATAAATATCACATTACTGCAGTCATTCAACAATTAAAGTATAGAGTATATAATGGAATGATTGGATAAGAAAATTGAGGAAAAACAATTAAAAGAAAAGAGATGAAAATAGCCATAGCTTTACAAGCACAGGAGTCTTCATAAAATATATATTTCAGATGACATTATAGTCAGTAATATGGTGCCAAAATTAGATCAAATTGCAAATGCATTAAAAATTAGATGTGAACACAATGAATCTGCCAAATAATTCACCCAAAAAAAATGTGGTGCATGTATCAAATTTAATATAAAGTCAATATAGTTTAACCATTATACTGTCCAAAGAAAAAACAAAGAAATGATGTACACACCTGCAGCACCAGAAGGGGAAGCATCTGGACAGAAACGCCCACTAAGCAGACTGGGGTGATAGAGAAGGTGAATGCACACTCCAATCTCTGCATCCAAAAGTGAACTTTCCTCTGCCATGGTTCTAACATGGTCATTTGTTGCTAGCCAAGGAAGTCCTGCACCATTACCAAAAGTAGGCAGCACATCCCCTCCTCTAGAGGCTAAACGGGCCATCCTTTCTGGGCCAATTGGCTCTTTGAAGATATAAATAGGCCCCATCTCAGCAAACAGAGGGCACTGCCGACGTCTACGTTGTAAACCAGCCATTGTAGGAGGAGGGTTTGTCCCAATGCAGCAAAATGCAAGTGGCTTTGAGATTCGAGGGAACTCAAAGGGCCGAGTTTCATATAATGATCCGTCTATATACAATCTTAGTTCACTCTCTGCTTTTCCAAGTAGTCCCTGTTTGCAGATGTGCTCCAACCCAATAAAATACCAGCACTGAGGCTTGAATGCATGAGTAAAATGCAAGGAAGCCTTCTTTCCCTTTCCACTACCACTTTCAACAACCAGAAATTGTGCATGGAAGTATGCCTCTACCCCATGGTTATCAGCAGATAAGAAACTAAAAAGTCGTGGCATGTGGGCTGTGCCTTCACCAGCAAGTGCACTGGCAGCAGCTGCCGCTGACATAGCAGATGATTTTCCTGACTTGGCTGCTGCAGCAGCAGCAATTGCAGCAGCTGCAGTAGCCGTGTTCAATGTGTCTGCAAATGATTCAATATAGATCCATGTTGCAAACGCATACCCATTGGTAAAAGGCCAACGGCTTTCCCCTGGACCAAGCAAACCAGAGCTTTCACCATCAAACTCAAAAGTACATGCTGGTCCCTTTGACTCCTTTCCACCCATTGCCTTCTCCAGGGCATGCATTAAGCGAGACGCCCATGGAGAAGTAAGCATTCTTGTAATGACTTGAAACCATCTATGCAAATCAATAACATTAAGTGAATGCCCTGCCAAGTGTTGGATGCAGTGACACAAAGGAGCTCCATCCCATCTCATCGGTGCCGTTGAATCAACATCCTGAGCAAAAATCTTCTCTGCTGTCCCCAAAAGAACTCCTAACAGACCAGCCATAGAGCACATTGCTCTATTTCTTGTGCAAGCCTGCAATATAGCACGTAACCCCCTTACCATCCTTGTCCTGGGGGACATGTAAATCTCGCTATCACCCACCCAAGGAAGCCAGGGAATAAGCTCACCTGCCACAATGGCAGCCCGAGAGTTCAACATCACACTAGGAGGATTATTATCTTCATCCTCAAAACTTTCAACTCCACCCATTGTAGCCAGAAGTGAATCAACAACCAAGTAAGCAATGGACTCTGCTTCCTCTCCATTTCCAAAAGTCTCAACTCCACTGACAATGTTCTTCAGCTTGTACAAGCTTTCAGGCTTTCCCATGATAGCAGAATCCACTAAATGCAATAACTCTGGAGACACATTTGGCATAACAGCTTTTGGCTTAGACCTATGCGGTGAACCAATGGGAGAGAATCCAACATCTCCAAAGTAAGCAGAATCAAGACTGGTTGATGAATACGATTGCTTAATTGTGGAACCAAATTGTCTCTCAGGGCCAGGGCTTGATATTGAGCGATCATGTCGAATTTCAGTCATTGGAGGAGAATCATGCTCAACACCAAAAGTCCTAGATAAATTTTGAGGGACTTCATCAAATCCATCAGATTGCCGCATCTCATTCTCTGAATTTGAAAAACGGTTTGAATCCAAATGTTGAGCCTGTACCTCACTAGCAGCTTTTTCTTGATCTTTCAAAGATACCAGTTCAAACTTATCTCCATCCATAACTGTAACTACAGAATCGACCCCTGGGGAAACTACATTTTTGCTTCCTATCTCCTTGTCACTGCCACCAGTGAAATTTACATTTTCTTGATGAGATGTTCCTACTCTATCTTCTACAACACTAACTACTTGAGGCATGTCCGGAACCGTCCCAGAGATTCCTCTGGTATTCTTCTTTTCTTCATCTTCTTCCATTACCAAGACCTAACAAACACTCATCCAAACTATTTACACACCGAGTACCTAGAAAATCGAACACCATTCTAGTAAGCTAAAACAATAAAAAAAGGCACACATATAATTTTAGGTTTACAGGTTCTTTTGATTTCACTACAAACTCTCAGCAGCCAAACAACGCATCACGTAGTTGGTTGCTGAACATTCCAAATCAAAAGGATAATAAAGCAAATTAATGATCTGAATCGCACAGGTAAAAATACTAACGGATCTAGTTCATGAGGCACAAACATTCATTTCCATACCTAATTCCCTCACAATATATACATTTGTATCAAAATTATCTAAGAAATGTCTATAAATAAACCAATGTAGCCGATCAATCAAGTCCCTGGCACGCTAACAACATGTATATCTGTGAAAATGCATAGTAAACCAAAAAAATAAAAAAGATTGAAGCTAATTTGAAAAGAAATTACCGAACACAGATCAGACACGAATCGCCATTGTTGAGAAATGTAATGAACGTACGTACCTTTGGAAAATGGATCGGTCTGGTTCGATTATTTTGAATCGCTGGATAATTGTATTGATAATTGAATTGAAAGGAAAAGGAAAATCGAGGAAGAGAAAATTGGAAAGGGAAAGAGAGAATCGGAGAAGACGAAAGAGGAGGCGATTTGAGCGCGAGAGAGAAGGGTGGATTTAGGCCAGTAATAGAAGTATAGAAGAACCTCTCCTGGTTGCCCAGTCAAAAACAATGCAAGGAGTGGTTAATTGCTTAATTTTTTTATTTTTTTATTTTTTTGGGAGAAATCTTTGTCCTATCTTACCGTGTCAGTGAAGGAAATGGAATTTATATTTCCATTAATCGTTCCATTATATATATGAGAACTTTAAATAATTAGTTCAATAATTTTTATACTATAAATAGTATTAATCAAATATATTTTATTGTAAATTTATATTTATAATAATATAAATAGCTTTTTTAATTTTTTTAAATATAAATAGCTTTTTTAATTTTTTTATCATATCATCAAATCATACAAATTAATAATTTAACATATTGAATTTTAAATTAAATTTTAAACTAATAAATAAAAAGTCTAATAATTATTTTTGTAAATTAATAAATATCTTTTTTTTTAAATATCAATTAACTTACATAATTTAGCTACATGTATTATTATTATTATTATTATTATTATTATTATATGCACACATGCATTTTGTCACGGGGCTAGGGCTTTGCAGCCTTGACTCTAATAAAAAAAAAAAAAGAAAAAGAAACCTTGATCCTTATCTCTAATAGCTGACGAGTGAAGTTGAGTATTTTTAGTTGGCAGCTGAAGCTGAGTGTCATCGCTTGATACCAACCTCCTCCCCCCTCCCTCGGGCAAGCAGGAGAGTGAATGTCAAAAACGCCCAACTTAGATAGTAACTGATGAAATTGAGCACCTCCAAGAGCTTTGTTTTAAGGCCAATCGAGCACTAGTGTGAATTGGCAGTGTATGAATGATGCTTGCTGAAATTTTTTCCTTTACAATGTCGCAATCGATTTCAATATGTCTTGTTCTTTCATGAAAAGTGAGATTTTGAGCAATGAAGTGTTGAATTATCACATAATTGATACGTTCAGATATTTTAATTAAGAGGAAAGAGGTTGGATTCTTGAAGAAGTTTGAGAGATTGTCCTATAGATTGATCTGCAAAACACAATAAAAATGAAAGAGTCCAGGCCTTAGCCTGAGAATGAAACTCTGACGCTTAAGTTAGCCATGGAATCAGATTATTCACAAAGCTTAAAGCTAAGTAAACTTGTTTGTAAGTGAGAGAAAGAGATAAGAGTATGAATAGTCAGCTAAACTTGCATGAACATGCAAGATAGCCTTTTATACTTGGCTGAATAGAGATATCTTCTGAAGGAGTGAAGAAGTGACACTTGTCTTCTCCTTATGATGCCAAGGAGAAGAGTGAGTAGGTGTCTTCTCATGAGTGTCCCCTTCTCCTACAAGGCAGCCTACAAAGCAGGTAAGGCAGGTGAACTTGTATGTCTTATCATGCTTGGCTATTACGTTCCATGTCAAATGGATGATATCATTTAGAATGATGTAAAATGTATGTTAGCAAAGAAGTTTCTCCCGAAGAAGCTTATTGAGTCATTGATATTGGAGCTCGTCGATTGCAGTTCTTTGGATGATGACACTCTTAAACTTGCTCTTCGATTTGGAGCTCTCTTTCTCTGAGTGGAGTCCATTAGATTTTTTGAGAGATATGTGTCCTTAAAGGCCCAAAACTCCAGAGCCCAAATTCTCTTAGGGCTTAGTTTTTTTCTTATCAGTGGCCCCCTTGTTTCAATATGGATATATTTTATAAGTTCTATGTTGAAACATTTATATTTGGAAACTGTTTCTATTCGAAGAAGTCTGTTCGGTTTGACAGGGCGTCGAGCTCTTTCAACTTTAGTTTTTCACTTAATGCTTGTTCTTCGAAGAAAGGCAACGGTTACAAATCTTTTGGCCTTCTGACAACCAAGATTTTTGTGGGTAACTGTGAGATTATTTCGGCTGTGAGTGACACGTATTAGAGAGAGAAATTTGGAGAAAAAAGACTCTTCGATGATAGCCGTTTGATCAATTCCCATCAACCGTTGAATCCATTTGATTGATGAATGGTTTTCGAAAGTCCTTTCCTTCTATAAATAGGTTTCTTCTTCCTTCATTCGCTCTTTACATTGTTAGCCGCTTTCTATCTTGCTTTCCTGCGATTTTTGCCATTAAAACAATTCTTCAAGCTTCTGTTCCTGCATTTTCTTGCATTTTCTTTCCAAACACTACTTTCAAATCATTAGGAATGGCCCCAAAAACCACCGCTGTCGATTTTTCTGCTTCCTTGCTCAAGCAATGGCACAACACAGCCTCTGTGGCTCAAGAGACAAATTTCCAAATTTGGGGACAAAATTTGAAGCCCACCAATGGTGAGTGTGAGTTATATATTCCTAATCCCAATGAGAGGATCTTTGTTGATGAGAAGATGGATACCGAAAAGTCTTAGAGGGAACTACCGAATAACTTCTGCAACTATATCTTCTTCCATCAACAAATGGTGGCTGGATTGAGGTGGCCCCCTTCTTCATTCATGACTGCACTCTTCAACCATTACCAAGTAAACCCTATGGTGCTTCATTCGAACGCCATAAAGGAAATGTTCTTTTTTGAGGTGATCTGTACTGCCCTGAAGATTGTCCCCACATCGAAGATGTTTCAAGTCTTCTTCAAATAGGGAAGTCTACAAAGGGCTTCATTTATACTACTTCAGCCCGTCCGAAGCACCATCTTTTTGTGGGCAAAGAAAATAAAGTCCCAGCTTGGGCCGATTAGTTCACCTTGATCAGGCGAAAAGCCAATGATGCCGAAGAAAATCCTAGCTTCGGCTTTCCGGGGTACTTGATGACCCAAGTTGGCACTTTGTCAGATTGGCCCGAGGATCTGAGTGACGAAGAAAAAGTTGGAATAAAGACTCTGATCCGAGGAAGGTCTTCTTACCACTTGAAAAGATTGGAGGTGTGCATGTCTTTGAAATATGCTTAAGGTATGTTGTTCTCCTTCGTGACGTTAAATGGTGCTAAGGGTGAGTTGGTGTTACCCATTCACTTTACTTTCATTTATTAATTTGCATTCTTGCGAACTATTAATATGATGTTGTCTTTGCAGTGGAGGCCGATGAAAAAAGCAATATTTGGACTGATTTGGAGAAGCACCTAGAAGGAATCACTCCTTTGACATACAATTGTTAGGCCCGCTTACCAAGCGTTGACGAAACCACCAGCAGGCTAGTTCTGCTTAGTGAAGAGAACTGGCAGCCTTTAAGAGTGGAGATGCCATCCATTGCTCATGCTTCTGCAAAACCAGCTGTTGAGAAATGGAAGAAGCAAAAGGCTGGGAAAAAGACCAAGGAGCCTGCTGATGGAATAAAGATCAGCGAAGAGGCTGCAGTGAAGAAGGTTGCTCGCAAGTTGAAGAAGTCCACCCCTACTGGCAAGGGGAAAGCCAAAATGGGTTCGACTTCTCAAAAAGAGACTGTCGAAGAAGTTGCAGTCCCCTTAGAGGTAGAGAAAGCTGCTCCTGCCTCAGTGCTGACTCTAGTGGACAAAGATGATTTATAATCTATCTCCATTTTAATTCAAAAGAGCCAGTTTTTGACCAAAAGGGTTGTTGAAGAAAAAGCAAGCATTCCTCGGGATGATGATGCTGTTTGGACTGAGGAAGTGCAGGAAGAGAGAGAGATTCCCACTATTAATGTGGAGGAAATGGAGAGCGGAGAGGCTCATGCTACTACTGTCGAAGTTCCCCTAACTCCAACTGTTGAAATTCAATCTCTCGGTACAATATACTTAGCACTTAATAAATTCTATTTTCATGCTAAATTCCTTTACTTATAAAGTCTATTGTTTTGCAGAGGAAAACTTTAGCACGTTTGACTTTGACGATTACTATCGAGCTTTGGCAACCGAAGAAGAAACCACTATGCCTTCGGTTACTATGCCTATCGAAGGTGAGCCTTTAAACACAATTGGCAATGATCCTTCTATTGAGAGAGAGATCGAAGCTCCTCCAGCCAAAAGGCAAAGAATCGAAGAACCATAAGCTAGGCAGGCCTCTGAAGCAATCGCTGGGACTTCAAGCGATAATGTTCCTAACCCTCCTTTTTCAGATGAATCTTCGGATGATGAAGATAGGGCTTGGAAGCATTTCCCTTTACCCAACTTTAGCTTTATTAGTACTAACTCGCCAGGGATATCTGGTGGTATCGAAGGCGCTGGAGTTGAAGCTAAGATACTAAATCGAAGGCCTCTTTCTTCGATGAAGGGCGTACTTGTGGGTGGACCAAAGTACTTGAAAGACAAAGCTGCCCGAAATGAAGCCTTCGAGGCAAAAATCCTCTTATTCGCCACATACTCTTTACTTCTTCCTCCAAGATGTTATTTGAAGACTTCTCAAAAATAAAGTATCTGAAAAAAGCAGATGATAGAGTTCGCCAATGACCTTGCCATGGCACTTCATCCATTTCCACTTTCTTGTGGTCAGCCCCGAACATCTATTAAAGAATTATTGCAAAGAGAGGTATACAAGGGCTATGACATAAGTATATTTTTGAATTTCATAACATCATATTTATCTTGCATCTTCTAACAATTTTATCTTCTTTTCACTTCTTTTCTTTTCAAACAATGCGGAATGCAACTACTCTAATCGAGCTTTTTGATACTTGCGATGAGTTTTATATCAAAGCTCGAAAGACAACTATAGAATGTCTAGAGCTTATCATGAAGCAACGTTCCCACATTGACTCTCTCTTTAAAGAAGTTAAACAACTCAAAAAAAGAGAAGAAAGAGAGAGTCAATGCCGAAGAGTTCAATAAGTTGAGTGCAAAAAATTCCAAACTTATTGCGGATGCTTCGCAATGGCAAGTGAGTCTGAAGGATGCCGAAGAAACTTCTGAGAAGAGGGCTGAAAGCCTCAATACTACCATTACATCTCTACAAGAGTCTTTAATCATAAAGGATAAAAGTATCGAGGAACTGCAGTCCTCTTTGAAGAATGCTGAAGAGGAGGCGAATAACTTAAAATTAAAAGTTGGCATGTTGCAAAGGGAGGTTGATCAGCTTAAATCTACTTAGGATGAATTGATAAAAGCAAAGAGGAAAATAGAAAGTTTAGAGCAAGAGTTGATTACTGAAAGGCTTAAGATTAGCGATGTTATGCTTCGGGCTGAAAATGCTGAAAAGGCTCAAGAATCTGCCATCAACAACTTCATCAAATCCGAAGTGCACCAGAAGTACATAGCTCTAAAAGGCATGCATCAGGCTATCACATTTTATAACAGAGTTATTGATGATGCTTCAAAGAAATTTCCTGGGGTGCTTCGGGAAGGTTTGAAGAAGAAAGTTGGTGCAGTTCCTTCCTTTACTGAAGCTGACCTTGCCTCTATATTCCTTTCAACCCAAAGCTCTGATCTGAAGAATACTCTCGCTCCTGATCAACCTTCTCCGACTGAACCTGTCTCTTCGTTAGCTCATTCGGACAAATCTTAAGATCCCAAGAGATTTTTTCTCTTTTTTTTTTTTTTTTAAAATGTAAAGAGTAGATCTTATACTTCACTATTTGTACTTGTACATATTTTCATGGAATGAAACAAATTCTTGTTTTGTTTTTATCATTGCTTTGGTCTTCTGTAAAAACTTCTGCGTTAATTTAACCTTGAGTCCAAGCAAGCATAAATACATGTATAGTTATTGTCCCCTTTCTAAAGAAGGAACTACTTGTTGTTTCTTCCATTCCATTTTTCCTTGGTAAATATTGGAATATTTAGCATTATTATTATTACTCTTACTTGAAGAATTGAATACCTCACTTTAGTAAGGATTTTTGGCCTCGCCTTGATGAGGTCTTTTGCCTTGCCTTAATAAGGGCTTTGACTTCGCTTTGACGAAAATAATATCTCACCTTGATGAGGTCTTTGGTCTCGCCTTGACGAGGGCTTTGGCCTTACCTTAGCAAGGGCTTTCTCTTCGCCTTGACGAAGATAATACCTCACCTTGATGAAGGCTTTGGCCTTACCTTAGCAAGAGCTTTCTCTTCGCCTTGACGAAGATAATACCACCTTTATGAGGGCTTTGGCCTTGCCTTAGCAAGGGCTTTCTCTTTGCCTTGATGAGGTGCCTCACCTTGATGAAGTTTTTGGCCTTGTCTTGACGAGGGCTTTGGCCTTGCCTTAGCAAGGGCTTTTGTTTCGCCTTGACGAAGATAATACCTCATCTTGATGAGATGCCTCACCTTTATGAGGTCTTGAGATTATTAGTATGAACATTACTGCATTTTAAGAGAGATTGCATAATTTCATTGCTTGTTTTATTTATAATATATTTTAAGGTGTTAAATATTCCAAGTGTGAGGAATTTCAATTCCTTCTAATGTTACAAGCTTGTATGTTGCTGAACCAATCACTTTCTGAACTTGAAATGGCCCTTCCCAGGTTGGAGTTAGCTTTCCCATTCCTTCTCTTCAGCCTGTTGCTTCAAGTTGTCTCATAACTAGATCTCCTTCAGTAAACACTCGAATTTTTACTTTTTTGTTGAAATAATTGGTTGCTATAGTTTTGTAGGCTTCTAAGCAAATTGCTGCTTTCTCTCGAAGCTCTTCTAGGAGATCTAGATCAACTCTTCATGCTTGTTCATTTTGCTGATCTGTGAGAAAGTTGATTCTTCTGCTTGGTATGCCAATATCAACTGGAATTACAGCTTCTGTTCCATAAGTTAAACTGAAAGGAGTTTCACCTGTGGATTCCCGTGGGATTGTTCGATATGCCCATAACACATGGTGAAGTTCATCTGCCCAGCCTCGACCATGATCGTCTAATCGTTTCTTTAGCCCTTGTAGAATAGTTCTATTAACCACTTCAACTTGCCCATTTGACTGTGGGTGAGCAATGGATGAGAAGTGTTACTTAATATGAAGACCATTGCAAAAAGCTTGTACTTTAGTATTATCGAATTATTTTCCATTATCATTGACAAGTTGATATGGAACTCCAAATTGACACAAAATATGTCTCCATAGGAAGTTGATGATCTTTTCAGTTGTGATGGTAGCAAATGCTTCAACTTCTATCCATTTGGTGAAGTATTCAACAACTACAAGTAGAAATTTCCTAAGACCCGAAGCCATTGGGAAAGGTCCCAAGATGTCAATTCCCTATTTAGCGAATGACCAAGAGCCTGTGATGGGAACTTGCTCTGCAGCTGGAGTGCATTTATTACGAGTATATTTTTGACAAATAGGGCATTGTCGTACCAACTTGATTGCATCTTGTTTAATTGTTGGCCAAAAGTATCCTTGTTTGATCACCTTCGCCGTTAAAGCTTTACCACCTATATGCATGCCACATGACCTTTCATATATCTCCCAAAGTACATAATCCACTTCTGTAGGCTTGAGACATTTTAACCATGGTAGCAAATAGGCTCCTTTGTACAAAGTTCCATTATGTAATGAAAAATGAGCGCTCCGATATTGTATTTTTCTCACCATTTTAGAATCTGCAGGGAGTTCTCCTTTATCCAAATAGGCATTAATGGTGTCCATCCAACTAGGCTCTTCATCAACTTGCATAACCTCTTCATTATCTTGAATGCTAAGATGGGCTAATGATCCTATAAAGATTCTTCTAGGAAGCTCTGCTGGATGAGTAGCTGCCAGTTTACTGAGGCGATCTGCTCAACAATTATCAATCCGAGGAACTTTGTGAAATTGAATATCAACCTCTCTATCTTTCATTTTCTGCACCAGGGCCTTAGTCTTTTCTAAATACTTCAACATATTTTCATCTTTTGCTTCAAATTCTCCCTTGATTTGGCCGATGATCAATTGAGAATCACTGTAGACTTTAAGAGCTTCTAACCTCAAATAATCAGTAAGCAATAATCCTTGAATCATTGCTTCATATTCAACTGTATTATTTGTAGTTGCAAAATCTAGTCTCAAAGCATATTCCAGCAAAAAACCATTTTCTTTTCTTAGTACAATACCTGCTCCGCTGCTTCTAGCACTACTTGCCCCATCCACATAGAGTTCCCAGGAGAAACTTGGTGGAATAGATGTTATGATTGATTCAGTTTCTCTAACAGCTTCAGGCGATGTGGCTTGATCGATGGAATGGACTGCATTTGGGAAAGAACACTCTGAGATGAAATCAGCTAAAGCCTGGGCTTTGATGGCTGATCGAGGTTTGTATTGCAATCCATGTTGGCTCAATTCAACGGACCAATATAACATTTTGTCCGAAGTCTCTGGCTTATGAAGGACTTTTTGAAGTGGTTGATCCGTTATGACTACTGCTTGATGAGCTTGCAAATAAACTTTGTATTTTCTAGCAGATAAAAGTAAAGCATAAGCAAGCTTTTCGATTGGAATATAATTCAGTTCAGCTCCTTGTAGTACTTTACTGAAATAATAAATTGGCTTTTGTGCAGAGCCTTCTTCTCGTATCAGCACTAAGCTTATAGCTTGGTCTGAAACAGATAAGTAGATCAAGACTTGTTCTCCAGGCAATGGTCTACTCAAAATCTGTTCAGAACTGAGAAAAGCTTTAAGTTGTTTGAAGGCTGCTTCGCATTCCATTGTCCATTCAAAAGTATCTGTCTTTCTCAATTTCTTAAAGAAAGGCATATACTTCTCTGCAGATCGAGACAAAAATCTATTAAGAGCTGTTATCTTTTCGATCAATCTTTGAACTTCTTTCATATTCTTTAGAGGTGACATATTAAGAATGGCTTTAACTTTGTCTATATTGGTTTTTATTCCTCGCTCGCTGACCATAAGCCCAAGGAATTTCCCTCATGTGATAAAGAAAACACATTTTTCAGGATTCAACTTCATTCCATACTCATTCATCACTGCAAACACTTCCAAAAAGTCTCGAATATGATCTTCGAAGCTCTTGCTCTTGACTATCATATCATCAACATAGGCCTCCAAATTCTTACCAAACAAGTCTTTGATAAGACGTTGATAGGTAGCTCCGGCATTTTTGAGACCAAAAGGTATGGCATATAATAGTAAGTGCCTTTCTTAGTGATAAAGGATGTTTTTTCTTCATCATCAGGATGCATTCTGATTTGGTGGTATCCCTGCATCGCATCTAGTGAAGATAAAAAACCATAATCAGCCGTTGAATCTACTAGTTTGTTGATAATTGGCAACGAAAATGAATCTTTAGGACAAGCTTTATTAAGATCAGTAAAATCAATGCACATTCTGTAGGTTTCGTTCGGTTTCTTCACTAAGACAACATTGGCCAACCACTCAGGATAATAGACTTCTCGAATGAATCCTGCCTCCATCAACTTATCAACTTCGCCATCAATAATGGCTTGTCGCTCGACTCTGAAGCATCTCTTCTTTTGCTTTATGAGCTTGAAATCAGGATTGATACTGAGTTGATGTGTAATAATCTCTTAACTGACCCTTTTCATCTCAGCTGAGGTCCAAGCAAAGCTAGACAAGCTTCCTCCAGGAAGTGTCGAGTTTCTTTGTTTTGTTCTTCAGTTAAAAAGGAATTGATAAGCAAAAATCTCTTCGGGTCATCCTCTTGAATAAAGAATTTTTCTAATGCTTCCACTGGCTCAGTTCATTGAGATGGCTTCAAACTCACCTATCTTCGCTTCTATCTCAACCATCGCCACTTCCTCAGAACATTGCTTTCTTTTCTTTTGATTTGTCTTTGATTCACTCACTTCATCAGTCTGAGTTCCATATACATAGAATTATCCCCCTGATGGCTTCAGAATTACTATTTTCAATCTCCTGATATTGATTGAAGCATCCAGTGCATATAATAATGGTCGCCCTATTAAAACATTATAAGCTAGTGGTGTTTGAACAACTACAAAAGTAGCCATTACAGTAACACATTCTGGTGCTACGCTTATAGTAAAAGGTAGCTTTATCACTCCTCTTGATGGGACTTCAGATCTGTCCAATATGCGAACAGGATTATTCAATTCTTCAAGATCTTCTTCTTTCAATCCCATTTTCTGGTATGCTTCTACAATAATCAAATTCACAGAACTACCATCATCTACCAAAATTCTCTTTACTAGAAAATTAGCAATGATAGCTTGAATTACCATGGGATTTGCATATGGAGCGTTTGATGCGTTCTCATCCATCCACATTTTTGCTCCATTGCAAAATACAAATTCTAGTGTCTCTCGTTTCGGTGCTAAAGCCTTAGCCTTGGTCTTGCTAATTGGAGGTTGAACAGGTCCTATAATTAGACAATGAATTATACCTGCCGAACCATCATTCGCAGGTTGTTTGCCTCTGTCTTGAATAACTTCTGACTCTTGTCGACCAACTCTTGGTTCCTTCAAAAATTCCCAAGATACCCTTGCTGAATGAGTCTTTCAATTTCTTCCATCAATGACCTGCACTCATTGGTATTGTGGCCATTAGTATCATGAAAAAGACAATATATGGTTTTGTCTCTCAACTCTGAAGCTCTCCTCATTGGCTTAGGTCTCATCCATATATTTTGATCTTAGAATGTTGCAAACACCTCTGTTGGACTTGCAATGAGAGGTGTGAACTTCGAAGGATCAAAGCGTGGTTGCCTAGGTCTTCCTGGACCTCTTCTTCTGAAGTTAGTATCTTTTTCGTTCTTTTCCACCAATGAGACCTGTTCGTTCTCCTTCTTTTGTTTTTTGACAATCTCTGGTGGATTAAGAACTTTAAACCATTTTCTCTTCGAAATGGAACTATTATTATAGGCATCGTCTTGCCTAATATATTTTTGGGCTATAGCTATTGCTTCCTCTAAGGATTGGGGTGCATGTCTACTCAGGGCTTTAAAATAACCCTTATGAATTGTACCATTCTAGAGTGCTTCGACAGCCCTGGATTGATCTAGATTCGTCACCTTCAAAACTTCTTTATTAAAACGTGCCATATAATTTCAAAGAGATTCATTCTCTTCTTGAACTACCTATTCCAAGAACTGAGTTCTTTTCTTTGTTGGGATACTTGCAGCGAACCGATAGATAAAGCTCTCTAAAAGCTACCTGAAAGAACTTATGCTTTCTTCTTCCAATTTGTCGAACCACCTTGTTGCTGCCCCCTTAAGGATCCTCGGAAGGCCTTACATAATACTGCATCGCTTGTGGTTTGCAATTCCAAAGCGTGTTTGTAATCCATCACATGAATCTTTGAATCTGACTCTCCATCATATCTTATGATAGTCGATGGTTTGAATTTTTCTAGCATTTTATAATCACTAATTCTTTTCACAAAAGGCGATTTCAAAGCAAGTGCCAGATTTTTATCCATTATCTTCTTTCCTCTATCACCACCCATCTCCTCAAAAACCTTCTTCATTACTTCTCTCATCCCTTCTGGATTGTGCTGACTGGTAGCTTCTTGACTATGTTGATCTTTATGTTTTTTATGATGTGAGGAGATTGATTGAGACATTCCTGCTCCTCTTCCCCTCTTCTTAGAGTATCTTTTACCGCTAGGATACTGTTTGTTCTTATCTTTTTCTAATTGATCATCTTTCCTCTGGTTGTTTCATTCTCCTCTATTGTCATTAGCATGTTGGGATCGCTCGTCATCTTGAAACAATCTCTGGTTCTCATGTTCATGCCTTCCATCCCTTCAAAGTGAAGGAATAATCCCATTATCTTCGTCATCCCTATCTTCATCATCCCTATCCTGATTTATAATCTTGGATTTCAGTCTTTTACCTAGACTCTTTTCTACGTTGTCCACAACATGGGTGTTAGGTTCATGAACCAAAGATGGATTCGTATTTCATTTTATAACATGTTCTTAAGCAGCAGTTACATCAGGAACTGGAGGAGAAGGTGTTTGTTTATGAACAGTGGCTAAAGCTTGTACTGTGGAAGAGAGATTGAAATAATATAATGAATCAACTGTAAGGATGATGAAGTATCAGCTTGTGGTTATATATTTGAGACAATAGTTGGATGGGTTGGAATGTTTTGTGGTACCAGAGTATTTAAATATTGCAAGGACGTAGCCAAATCAGCATAAGCAACCTGAGAATTTTGCATGGGCGGAAGCAAAGGCGGTGGAGCAGTTGTGGATGGAATTTCTGACAAACCTTGGCTTGTTGAAGTATTTGGAACCCTTTGCATGGACGTTCCAGGATCTTGTGGAGGTAGCAATACTTCTTCACGGTGAGGCATAATTCTTGGGTCTTTTACAGGATCTATTTTGATTTTGGTGGAGTTCAAGTTTTAGTCATAAGAACAAGAAAAGGAAAGCCAAATCAGCTATTCTCAAAGAGAGAAAGAGATCATAAGTGCTAGAGAACCCAGCTATGCTTGCTCTTTCCTACAGACGGCACCAATCTGATACGCTCAGATATTTTAATTAAGAGGAAAGAGGCTGGATTCTTAGAGAAGCTTGAGGGATTGTCTTATGGATTGATATGCAAAACACAAGAAAAATGAAGGAGTCCAGGCCTTAGCCTGGGAATGAAACTCCGATGCTCAAGTTAGCCATGGAATCAAATTATTCAAAAAGCTTAAAGCGTAAGTAAACTTGTTTGTAAGTGAGAGAAGGAGATAAAAGTATGAAGAGTCAGTTAAACTTGCATATGGACATGCAAGATATTCTTTTATACCTGACTGAGTAGAGATATCTTCTGAAGGAGTGATGAAGTGACACTTGTCTTCTCCTTATGATGTGAAGGAGAAGAGTGAGTAGGTGTCTTCTCAAGAGTGTCCCCTTCTCCTACAAGATAGCCTACAAAGCAGGTGAGGCAGGTGAACTTGTATGCCTTATCATGCTTGGCTATTACATTCCACGTTAGGTGGATGATATCATTTAGAATGATGTAGAATGTTGTGAACCCTGAAATTTGCACCGTCTGAACCCTCGAACATGAGACTAAGCCTCGGAAACTGAAACGAGCGAGAAAGGGTCGGAAAAACCGCCGAACCGGCTCGTCGAAACCTGGAGGATCGCACAGGGCCCTCCAGGGACCGCACAGAGGCTGTGTGGTTTCGCACAACCCTGTGCGGAACCGTACAGCCTCTGTACAGTTCCATAATGAGCCTGTGCAGTCCACTTTGATGTGCAGTCTGTTTTCCTCCCCTGCGGTCCAGAATCCTCCGTGTGCCGTTCCAGAAGAGCTGTGTGCGGTTTCGGGCTTAAAACTCTTAATCCCACATCGAAAAAGTATAGAAATTCACCTAGCTGCTCTACCTATATAATCCTACCCTCCTTAACCCATTCGACACAACCTAACTCACTCAAAGCTAGCTAAATTGAGCCTAATTGCTTAAAAGCTAGCCCTTTTCTAAAGGCTTGGTTTGAAAAGAGCTGCCTTTTAGTTCTAAATCTTTTGTTCTTATTGGGTGGTCTATGGGTTCTCTCAAGCCAGTTCGAGGGAGTCCTAAGAGCCGTCCGAGTAGCCATTAGGAGGCTTTGGTTCCGCCGAGACGAGTCAAGGTGAAATTGCGATCCGGTCGCCCGCTCCGTCCATACGTCCCGAAGCGTCATCAAAAGGTATTTATATTCTTCCTTTTTCTTTTATTTATTTATTTGTTTGCTTTCTTTGCTTGCTTTAGTTTGCTTTTAGTTTTCTTTTTAGCTT